>VYZP01001290.1:82400-124273 GCA_013400635.1 Hypocryptadius cinnamomeus
GTGGGCCCTTACCTTTGTTTTCCCTTCTGGATTCTGCTGCACCAACTTTCCTCCTGCACGAACTTTCCTCCTGCTTGTCTGTGTGGTCAGAGACACTGAGTACATGCACAGCCCGGTGTTGTCACCTGGAGCAGACACAGCCTTTGTGCTCTGTGTTACAGTGGTGACTGAAGCCTCAACCAGCAGTCCTGGCGAGCAGCTGGGGTCCCAGTTCCTGCAGAAAGCAAGTCCAGAGGCTGTAGCAGAGAATTCATCCTCAGGCATCCCCTCGGGGCAAGGAGAGAGGCAGCCCTGGGCAGAAGCAGGTATGTGCCATGTGCTGCAGGGCAGGATACTCCTGGCAGAAGGACCTGGGAGTTCCTCCAAGGCAAGCTCGGAGCCACAGAGTGTGTAGCTGTTTATTGACATTAGAGGAGGCAGGTGAGAGTGGAAAGGCAGAATTTCAGAGAGATGAATCAGAGTCCAGAGACAGGAGGAAAAATCCTCCTGAAGGCAGAGACAAGGCTGTGCTGTAACTGCAGGTGACAACAGCTTTCCCAACAGTGCTCTGCCTTAGCAGACTGATTGCAGCATCCAGTCCTGTTCTTTTATTGTGGACAGATGTTTGCAGCCAGAAGGATTCAGGAGGATGCTGCACCACTGGTCTGGGAGACTGGTGTACGTGGTGTGAAACTGGAGGAATTACTCTCTTCCTGCAAGATGAGGATGCATTTCTGAGCTCTTCTGCCATAGATAAGACAGTGGAAGGAGGTATCAAAGACATTATTAAAATGAGTTTTATAAAAATAGAAAGATAGACTCCAACAAAATTGAAGTCTCACCCAGGAAAGCGTGTCCTACATAGGGAATTTAAAGTCACACCAAGGAAGATCAGATGAGGCCTATAGCTCACTAGATATAGAAACACTGATAATGGCATCAGGAAAGTTGTTGGAAGCAGGAAGCCTGCTGGAACAGGTGGCAAGGGGACAATATTCAGTAGTGGTGTAGAAGAGGCACATCAGGAAACCAACCACAGATGTTGGCTAAATCACAGGATCACAGACTGGTTTGAGTTGAGAGGGACCTGAAAGCTCTTCTTGTTCCCTGCCATGGGCAGAGGTACCTTTCATTGTCCCAGGCTGCTCCAAGCCCTGTCCAGCCTGGCCTTGGACATTTCCAGAGATCCAGGGGCAGCCACAGCTTCTCTGTGCCAGGGCCTCAATGAAGGTGCTGCAGGAAAAGTCAGAGCTGTTTCCCATTTTCTGCTTGCTTTCAGAATTTTGGCTTCCTTCTGTGCTGATTTCATCTACTGCCCATCACTGCTTATCAAACCTTCTCCTGCCAGAGGTTACCATTCCCATCAGTTGGCAAATGGAGCATTTTGTTTCCATGTCTCCTAATTAACTCCAGGAAAACAGCCAGGTTAATTTACCTAAACTGCCAATTAGACTGTTTAACCCATCTGCTTTAGCCTGGAGCATATTAAGAAGCACTCCAGCACTGGCAGGTGACTGGACATGGACCTCTGGGAGGAGTGGTGGGAAGAAGTGGAGACAGCAGTGCCTGCAGTTGGCACAGCTGAACGTCCTGGAGTGCCTGTGTGTCTGACAAACAGCTCCTGCTGAGAGTCAACAGGAAGAGCTTTTGGGCAAACTGATAAATTGAACAGTGACAAGTCACTAAGGCCACGTGGTCTTTGTTCAGATGTTCTTCAGAAGCTGGGAGATCACTGAGCCTTCGAGGATGATCTATAATCCCATGCTCAAACCTGCTCTGTGGCCAGGGGAATGAGCACTGACAGATTGCACAGCTTGGCTTTTGAAAACCGGTGGGTGGCTGTTGGTTTGAGGCACAGGACTGCAAAAAAGGTGATTCTAATTTGATAGAAACTCTGTAACACCATAGAGGTGTCAGATGCTGGGCTGTATCAAAGGTCTTGGAAGGATTTAGGAAGCCATTTCTCAGGCCAGCTTGCTCCCTTGCAGAGACTTGAGAGAGTTGTAAATCTATTAAGACTTCTTTGGAGAAGTCAACAGCATGTGGAGCAAGATAATCCAGCTTTTAGCTTTCTGAAAATCATCCAGACAGGACCTAAACCAAAGCTATCTAAAGAATTAAAGCTGATGTGAGGGAACATGGATGGGTTACTCTTGGGCTGGTAACTCCTTAAAGCACAAGAAAGTTTTCACAGTGGAGAGCCATTACTGTAGGATTCCCCTGTCCTTTGTTAAACCTGTTCTGCTCAGCACAGTCAGCAGTGATTTGGAGAAAAGAGGTGATGAACGAGGCAGCAGAAGCAGCAAATGGTACAAAATTCTTCAGGACAGTCAAATCTGAAAGTCACAGGCAAAGGTTGCACAGAAGCAAAGGCAGGGTAATCCCCAGGTGGGTTAAACAAGTGTGCACAGGGGAGCGTGGCTGTAAATACACACACACAGTGAGGAGTGTCAAATTAATAATTGTCTTGCAGAGGGAACATTTAAAGTCACTGTGGATGTGCTTTTGATAAGGTTAAGTCAGTGCTCGGCAGCAGTGAGGCCAATTAAATGTTAATTATGGTGGAGGAAGGAGCTGAGGACAAGGCAGTGCTGTGGGTTCATGTGAGTCTGGGATGCAGCCACATCTTGAGCACTTAAGGAAAAGACAGTGCCTGAAAAACAGGGACAAAACTGCAGAGAAAAGATGACAGGGAGACAATTACATCCAAACATAGACTGACTCTTCATCTTAAAAAAAAAGAGGTGGCAGAGAATGTGCTGGTGCTCTGTGAAACCAAAAGTGTTGAGAGAAGGAGAATAGGGACAGCCTTTTTCATAATGCTGATATTAAAAGGCAGCACAGAAGGGTCAGGTGGCACGTTTGGAAAAAAGCAAAAGGCATTTTGTGTTTGGCCAGTGCCCAGGTAAATTGTGGAACTCGCTGCTACAGGCCAGAAATACAAGTGTGTTCCAAGAGGTGATTAGGTAAAATTACACATTGAAATGAGACTTAATTGGTCCAGCCAAGCCTCCTGCTCAGATCACAGAACAGCTGATTGCTGGAAAGTTCTGCCAGGGAGAGCGTGACTTTATAATCCCTGCTCCTCACCCTTTCTGCCCAAGCATCTCCAACTGTCACTTGTCAGAGATAATATATGTCAGAAATAATTTGATTTTGCTCTGTACATAAGTCCTCGGGTTACATTCCACATTTTGTTGTGCCTCCATTTTGTGGGAATTTATGGAGAAAAGTCAGGGGGAAGAGATTTGGTAATCTGCACTGCCTGAAAAAAATGCAGGGTTTTGTCATGTGAGAAGTCCTGGGAATCTTTCCATGGAAAGTGAAGCTTGATGATCCCTTTCTTTCACTACATTTTGCTTTTTGCAGAAAAACCTGCCTGAAGTACAGGATTTTTTTTCCCCTGGTGTTTAGCTACTGAAAGAGGGTGAGGCTGGCAAAATGAGGATGCAGCAGGAAGCTGGGGAGAGCAGAAGGAAGGGAAGGACAGACACCTGGCAGATGATGCAGGGGAATCTGGTAGCAAAGCCTTGCCATGAGAGAGCAGAGCTCAGAGTGCAGCAGAATGTACCCTGGCTGCTGCCAGCAATGCAAGGGATCTTCTGGAGAGAATTCCATGTCCTTCCCCTTTCTCTGGGTGCTTCAGTTCATTTCCACCCTTGCTGGTGCTGGTGTCCCTGTGCAGTGACAATCTGCTGTTGTTGTGGCAGAGATCTGTGGGATGGATCCAAACATCTCAGCTTTCCACAAGAGCCATTCCAGTTTTATTGGAGCACAATAGGATCAAAATCTATTCCTTTGTTTGAAAAGAAAACTTTAGGAAATTAACTTAAAACTTGCTTTAAGTAGCATTCTGGATATTGCTACCAGCAAGTCCTCAGCTCTGTGTTCACATCTTATTTTTTTCCATGCAATTTCTGCCTCACTCAGAGGCTTTTTGCTGGAAGTTAAAGGCACAGAGTGAGCAAGCAGGTGATTACAGCCAGTCTCAGTGTTACAGCAGCTGAATGATGCCCTGGGGAGTTGTATTTTACCCCTGGCAGAACTGTAAAATTCGTTATTTCAATTCTGAGATTACAGACATTGCAAAAGTGTGTTTTCATTTCAAAGCACAATGAAACCAATTGGAAACAGTGAAATTTTCCATGAGGCAGAAATGCTGGATTTTGGCCAGCTCTTGTTGTGACTTCGTTCTTGTGGATGTTTTGGGATGAGCAATCTAGGCTGTCTAGGAGAAGATTATTAATTCCTCATTTGGAGCTAGCTGTGAGCAACACTTGATTAGTCCAGGATGAACAGTGAAGAGAGACAAAAATATTTATTAACTGCTGAAGATGTGAGCGTTGGGCATCCAGAACACTGAAAGCTGCAAGACTGCATGGAAAAAAGAATGTGCAGTCATGTTGCATCATAGCATGGGTTTGAAGAAGGAGAAATAAAGTCACACAGAAAATTCCAGCTGTGATATTCCCATATTTTAAACATAACCTGAAGAATAATTTAGCTTGCCCAACCTCAGAGGTGATTCTGAGGGAATTCAGGTCCCCAAGAGCAGCTGTGGCTGCCCCTGAATCCCTGCAAGTGTCCAAAACCAGGTTGGATGGGGTTTGGAACAGCCTGGAATGGTGGGAGGTGTCCCTGCCATGGCAGGGGTGGCCCTGGGTGAGCTTTAAGTTCCCTTCCAGCCCAAACCATTCCGGCACTCTCTGATCCTGGGGCTGGCTGTCAGGTTAGGTTGGTCCCTGTGCTTTTTTCCAGATGTTCTCTGGGATTGGTAATTCTGGTCTGTGGAGATTTGAATGAGGAGGGGTTTCCCATGGTAGAGGGGCACAAGGTGCTTCTGCAGGCTGACAGAATTCAGAATTAGTGGCTGTTTATTTTTCATGGTTCAGTAGTTTGTCCAAATTACAACATTTTCTCAGTAAACGAGGAGTCTCTGATTTAGGAGTAGACACCCATGCAAAATGTACAGTTTCTTTAAAGTGTGGATGTACTAACGCTGTTTGGATAAGTAGTGGGAGAATTCTTAATACAGACTATTTTTTTTCCATGGGGTTTGCAGTTGTTTGTGTGGCAAAAACCCAAATTACATCACGAGGGAGATACACGATAGAGCCTTACAGTGAGAAATATCAGATAATTTGATGCCTGCTCTGCAAAGAAACAGAAAGCACAACTAATAAATTCACAGATTATACTCCTTTAGGTGGAATGCTGCATGTTTGCCACAGCGATGTTGCTTGTTGGGTGAGTGGGGCCTGTTCAGATAACACACATTTGAATACAGCCAGGGGGGAATTGTTTGTCTGGGAATAATGAGGCTGCAGCTGGCACACAGGCCACAGCTCCCTGCATGCTGTACAGCACAGGCACTGCAAGGAGCACTCCTGCTTGCTGCACACCTCATTGCTGCTGCTCCTGGAGCCAAACAGTGCCAGGAGTGGAGGAATCAGGCCCTAAAAGGACATTTGGTTCACTTGTGTTGGCTTTCACACAGCTTGAGAGGGAGGCACAGGGAGAGCACAGCTCTGGCTCAAAGTGGTCCAGGCTCCAGCACCTGGAGTTCAGTGTCCAGTGGGATCCAGCTGTTTGTGGTGATCCAGGTTTAAAATCCTTGGCCTCAGGCTGTCCCCTCTTTGTGGAGGTCATTGTCCTCTTGCAGTGGCAGGAGTGATGTCACTGTGACCACTGCCAGCACAGTCCTGCTCTGAGCAAGGTGGCTTAGCTCAGGCTGGAGATGCTCTGGCAGATAATTCTGATTGAAACTGGTGACAAAGTGCTGGACATGTGGCTGTCCCAGTGTGCCTGAGAGGGCTGATACCCCTGGCAGAAGCAGGGCTGTACCCTGCAGAGAAATCACCTGGAGATGGACATGGGGAGGCAGCACCTCAGCTGAGGGTTGGGTGTGATGCCCTGGGCAAGCTGGCAGCTGCAGCAGTTCTGATCCTGGCAAACTGGGCATGAGGAGGCAATGTCACCCCTCCTGTGACATTGCTGAGAGTGGCTGCACCTCAGTAACCCTGTTGGAAATTCAGGAATAGTAGCAAAAAGTCATAAAATTAACCAAGGCTGGCAGAAAAGTGCTGCAGTTGAAATATGTGAATGGTGCAGTCTTTTTAGAATCACAGACGGGAATCAAGAGGGGCTGATTAGTCGTGTCAGAACTTTCAAAAGGAGGAATTGGCTTTTTAGTAAAGAAGAAAAAACCTAGAAGAGCCAGTGCCTGGGAGCAGAAACCCAGAGTAGAAGTACTTTAATTTGAAATGAAGCACAGGGGTTTAAAGCAGTGATTACAAGTTACTGGAACATTTAGGAGAAGCAGAAGATTCTCTACTTTTGGTGTCTTCAGATCAAAACCAGGGGCCTTTCTGGAGGAGCTGCAGCCACAGGGCTGGATTCCAGAGCTTGCTTTTGCTCCAAAGGTCAGATTGGTTGGGATTCCTTCTGTTCCTGATGTCCCTGACTGAATGAGAGATCAGATCTTTAGAAAAGAGCTATGGAATAGAGAGGATGAGAAGAAGCAGAGATGCAGCACTGCTAAACTTTGCTTTTTTGTTGGATTTTTTTTTTAATGCAGGGGAGTTCCAAATCCCTGTGAGCTCCAGGGTGGGGCCAGTTCTCCACAGTGCAAAGGTAAGGTTTCATTTTCCACCCCCTCTGTCTGCACCTTCCCTGCAGGAACACATCCCAGAGCTACCCTGAGCACAGCCTGAGCAACACTCACACACAAGACTGGGGAAAAAAGGGGAAATGGGATATTCTGAGCTCTGCTATAGCCAGAAAATTCCAGGATTTACAGACTGCCATCCCCATCCTTTGATGTATCTGTGTAACAGGGCTGCTGGCAGGGAAGCAGTGAAAGAAAATGGTGAGAAACACCAAACCAAGCAACCAAACAAAAAAATAAATTCAGCAGCACCAGTGTGTTGCTGTGTATATGCATTTTGATGCAATCTTTCACTAGGTGATTACATGCTGTTGCTATTTTGGTGTTTACCAGACAACCCATGACTGGGGAAGGTGGTGTCACTCCAAATGCTGCAAATCAGGGCTGGCTCTTGTCTGGTAAAGAGGGAAGCACTTGGGGCTTGAAGAGAGTGCATCAGCTCGAGAGTCACAAGGCCATAAATTATATTATTGTTCTTGTTGTGATTAAACCTGCCAATTTTTTGCAATTCACATCTTAGATGCAAATAATTCCCTTTTTAAGATAATCACTTGGCTGAGCAATCGCTCAAGGACACTGTGAGCAGAGTGAGGTAAATTCAGTTTTTAACAGAGTGAGTTCCTGCAAAAGGCA
Organism: Hypocryptadius cinnamomeus; assembly: GCA_013400635.1. Taxonomy (NCBI): domain Eukaryota; kingdom Metazoa; phylum Chordata; class Aves; order Passeriformes; family Zosteropidae; genus Hypocryptadius; species Hypocryptadius cinnamomeus. The sequence continues at coordinate 89,680 of VYZP01001290.1, forward strand.
CCAAGGAGGAATTTGCTTGATCTGCTGAGGGGGTGAGCATGGATCTCTCCATCCTGGGAGGTGCCCCTTGTGCAGCGCTGGAGGAAGAGCCTGCAGCTGGGTCATGGAGCAGCTCAGGGAGGGGCCTTGGACCTGTCTTGGCCTCTTGGGAGTAGCCCCCAGCTCAGCAGTGGGGCTGTGAGTGCCAGGGGGCATTTTCCTGATTCCCTGTGTGCACTGAGCTCTGATGGCACTCAGGGTGTGGAGCTGGGCTGGGCTGAGCCTCCTCCCATGGCCCGGGCTGTTCATTGCCCAGGAGGGAAGGATTTGCTGTGCCCTGCGGGGTTTCAGCAGCACTGGGCAGTGCTCAGTGCAGCTGAGGGGGCAGCTCAGCTGGAACTGGGTAAAGCAAAGGTGTGAGGGTGTTTTGGTAGGGACTCTGCTCTGAGCACGATGTGGGAGAGGGAACAAGGGTAATGTTATTTTTGGAGGGGGGAGTTATCTTAGAATCATGGAATATCCTGATTTGGAAGGGATCCACAAGGATCATCAGTCTCAGCCCTGCCCAGACACCCCAACAATCCCTGGCAGCACTGTCCAAAGGCTCCTGGAGCTCTGGCAGCCTCGGGGCTGTGCCCATTGCCTGGGGAGCCTGGGCAGTGCCCAGCACCCTCTGGGGGCAGAAGCTTCTCCCAAAATCCAGCCTGGCCCTTACCTGGCCCAGCTCCAGCCGTTCCAGGGCTGCTGTCCCTGTTCCAGAGCAGAGCTCGGAACTGTCCCTGCACTGCCCCTCCAGAGGAGCTGCAGACTGCTGAGTAGGATGAGGTATTTGCTGAGTTGTGAAAGGTCTGCTGGTGCCTGAGAGGCTGCACCAAGCTCCCTGGCCAGAGGGCAGGGGAGCAGTGTCCATACAGCTTCCCCAGCGAGGTGGCTGTGTAAGACAGGGAGGGTTTTGTGTGTACACATGACCTCACCCTCCTGATGACTGAACTACCATACAAACAGGTCTCACTGCTTGGTTTCCAAGCCAGCATCTCCTCTAGGGTTGATATGATTTAGCTGTCTTTAATAGCTTTTTTCTCTGACTCCTCAGGGTGACCCAGCTCAGCGAGGGCATTTAGAGGAAGCCGCTTTCCAATTGCAGCAGATTTTCCGAATTGATATTTCCATTGCATTGAATATCCTTGGTAATGTGGAGTTGGTTTTGTTTTGCCCTTAAACCACAGGTTTCTCATTTTGGAGGACCTCCAAATGGTTGCAGGTCTTCTGAGAAGGCAGGGATGGCAAATACCCAAGCTGAAGCCTCCTTTCAGCAATTTTAACTGTGCTTGGAGAGATTTATTGCCCTTTGTCCCATCGTGCCACCTGATTTATCTCAGCATATTTCAATCCAGGCTTGCTTGAAGCCTGCACTGTTGTCCTGACATCTGTAGCTGGAAATTAAGCCATCTCTGTCTTTTTTGCAACACAAGATGTCATATCCTTGTATCCTTCTTTTATTGTCTGAGCTCACGGTTTTCCTGGCAAGCTGAAAAAGCAATTGCAGGATTGCAACTCTAAGAAAAGCAGAAGGAAGATGCAATGAGCTAAGAAAAGTCCCTGCCCTATATACACCACTAGTTGCAGCACTGAAAAGCAAGTTGTTTCTGTGTGAGCCATACGTTGTGTTAGCCTGTGATCCCTCTCTGCCACGAGCCCAGAAAAATCCCTAAAATGCAGTGTTGCCATTTTTCTTAGGGAAACTGTGGAAGGAGGGTTGGTGAGCCAGCTGGAAGTGGCCCAGAGCACTTGGCGTGAGCCAAGGAAGGCCCAGTGGCTGTGGGGGAGGTTGCTGCATTGGAGGCTGGGTTGTGGCTGTGTGCTTTTCCCTGTTTTCCATGGGTTTAGGCTGTGTTTTCCTCAGGGATCGAGAGCATGAGGGCGGGGCACTGCCGAGTGGCCTTCACCTGCTTCAAACTGGCGGCTGATCGGGGCTACAGCAAAGCCCAGTTCAACGTGGGGCTGTGCTACGAGCACGGCAGGGGCACGGAGAAGGACTTGGAGAAGGTATCCAGGGCCTGCCTGGGGGGTGGGTGTGGGCAGCACACATCAGGAGAGGGATCTGTGCTGGGTGCTTGGAGCTTTGTTCCTTTTACATGGCTGGGAAAGTCATGGAATGTCCTGAGCTGGGGGGAACCCGCAGGGATCATTGATCCTGCACAGACACCCCAACAATCCCACCCTGTGCATCCCTGAGAGTGCTGTCCAAAGGCTTCTGGAGCTCTGGCAGCCTCAGGGTCATGCCCATTCCCTGGGGAGCCTGGGAGAGCCCAGGCTCTGAAGACTCAGTAGAAAATGCTGGAAATAATAAAAATTGCAGCTTTGCAGAGCTGCTTTCAGTGTCACCAATCCCTTCAGAGAGGTGCTCTGAGATCCCTTTCCCACAGCTTCTGAGGGTTCTCCAGGTGCACAGGCTGTGCTACCAGCACCCAGCGGGGTTCCAAGGAGAAACCTGTCATGTTGCTGTATTTAAGACACCACTGCACATCCCAGGGCTTCTCAGATCTCCAGTTTGGCTCCTGTAACTCCAGCCTGCCACCTAGTGCAAGCGGGCCAACAGTTGCTAGAGCTGGGAAGAGCTGCAAAGGCAGCTTGGTTTGAGTCATGGTTGGCCCAGTGCCACCCCCTTCAGCTCGGGCAGGGTGGTTCCAGGGCTCTGGGGCACTCACTGTCCACTGTCTCACCTGACCCAGCCGATGTTCTGCTGTGGGAGGGCTCTGGGGAGGGATGCAGCTTGTGATGGGTCTAGCCATAGAGGTGAAGCTTGAAGGGAGCCATGTCATGTTCAGGGCATGCATCAGCTGGGTTTCTCTCTCTGTCTCTCTCAGGCAGGTTTTTATTACTGCCAGGCAGCCAGCAGCCGTCACCCCATGGCCCAGTACCGCTACGCCAGGTACCTGCTCCAGCACGGCCCTGGCAGCCCCTGGGACAGGCATCACAAGGCTGTGGCACTCCTGGAGCAAGCAGCAGGAGCTGGCATCACAGAGGTTGGTGTCCATAGGTCAGAGAGCCAGCAGAGAGCCCTGACTGAAGGGTTGGAGCCACATCCTAGACAGCACTGGAAGGGAGAACCTTCCAGTGTGTTTATCCCTGCTCACAGCACGGGGGTTGGAACTAGAGGATCTTTAAGGTCTCTTCTGAGCCAAACCATTCTGTGATTCTCTGTTTATATTCCTGACTGTGTCTGGGAGACAGCCCTGCCTGCAGACGGAGCCACTGTGCCACACATTGGTTGGCTGTGGGCTCTTATATTAAACCTTTGGCTGGGAGAGCTGACCTGTGCTTGAAAGTACAGCTCAGTTTTCATCTCCTCTCAATTCCAAGAGTACAGGTCACTGTAGTGGAGGAACTTCCAGTGCTTGAAGCAAGAACAGATCCTCATTTTGTGTCTGTGACTTTCTGAGATGACTCATCTGTGCAGATCTGTCTGCTGCCCTCCTTTCCCACTGTAGGAGATGCATTTAGGCATGTGCCATCTCGCCCTGGGAATGCCAGGCTGGCAGTCCCTGTTCTTCCTGGAGCTCACTGGCCAAGGGGTGCACCTGCTGGATCTTGAGGACAGGACACGAATGGGAACCATTCCTTGGCTCTGACACCCACAGAGAGTTTGAAATGATACTCTGGCTCTCCAGTGTGAATTCTTTGTGTTTACTGAGTCATGCTGATTTTTCTTAGGGCAGCCCTGGCTCTCCCAAGAGCCCCTGCACAGGCAGGGTCCTTACCACACTGCCACAGTAACCCCAGCAGCTTGAAAAATCGATAAAAAACCAGAATAATTAAAATCCTGGCTGATCTGGACCGTGTGGTTTTGTTGCAGGCACAGGCTTATCTTGGAGTGTTCTACATGAGGGGGCTGCAGCCTCAGGAGAAGAGAGGTCTGCAGTACCTGCTGCAGGCAGCAAACAGTGGGGTAAGTAATCCTTCTGCCAGGGATTGTCCTCAGCTTGGGATGTGCAGGTGGAGGATTTCAGGGTTTCTTGGAAACGGGAGCGAGCATCAGGATTTTACTGCCCAGTGTGAAGGGACAGAGCGGAGCCTTGGTGCCTCTTGGAGAGGAGATAAGCCCTGGGCACAGACCTTACAGAGACAGCCCTGTTGGGCTGGAGGAGTTCCTGCAGCACCAGTGCCTGTATCCAGCTTCCAGCATTGTACAGCTTTCCCATTATGGAGCATCTACACCCTCTTCAGTCAAAATCTTTCACTACTGCATCAGTTGGAGAACTTCATTGTGTTTATCTCAAATCTGTTCTTCAGAATTGGCCCATTGTTTCTCTCCTTTTATAGAGAGGATGGAAAGGCTGTTTCTGGATTTATTTTTAAATTCAGGCACCTTTAACATATTGAAACACTTGAATCTCCATTCATCGTTCCCCCATTGTTGCTGTTCCTCTTCACAGGTCACGTTAGATTCCCAAGAATCTTCTTGCATGCACTTTCCCCAAGTGGCCCAAGCTTCTGTTTCTTGAAGGGCAGTGCCACAGTGTGGGCACAGCACTCTCCCAAGCCCCCACCCGCATTTAGAGGAGCAGGAGTGCGGATCCCGTGTCTTGCAGCCAGATTTCTGCATCCCACAGTTCTGTTTCTTGCCATTGTCCCCTTGTTTTCAGCTGCATTGTAATGGCCAGGGTTTTTTTTTTTGTTGGTTTTTTTTTTTTTCCCTGAAGAACTTGTTCATTTTAACTCCAGTTCCCACAGCTTTTGTGCAATGGAAAATAATGAACAGCTATTGCCGGTTCTGCTGGCTAATAGTTGTGGTTGTGGTGCCCTTTAGTGTGTCCTCTCTGAGTCATTTCTTTTGCAGGCTGCAGTGCTGGTTTAGTTTGTGTCTCCGTGTAGTTAAGCTGTTCTACTTTGTCAGTCTTCTGTCTATTTTTCTAATTCTCCTTTGACCATTTTAAGATGCTTGGACTAAAAGTGGACTCAGGATGGAAGTATGCCATGGATCTCACATAATGAGATCCTCTGCTTTGTTCTGCATTCCCTTGCAATAATTCCTAGCCCTGCTTGCCCTTTGCCTGGCACTGAGCAGTGATGAGATGGTCTCGGAACTAGCACAGTGTGACACCCAAATTTCTTCCTATCAGCACTATTTTGCATTTGGCAGTACTGTTTCCTTCGTGATTGTGTTGCCCCTCCTTAGGTGTGTGAGGTCTTCTTTAAATTAATTCTTTATAGTAAGTTTGACCATTTTGAATGGTCATTTTTACATCATTGTAAACTTTGCCACTTGGGTTTTCACCCTCTTTCCAGCATGGAGACACTCTCAGTCTGCTGGGACAAGGCCTGACTTGCCACAGCAGCTCAGACATCACAGTACACAGTATTTAGTTCTAAATCTGCTAAATCTGCTATCTCTCCTAAGCTTCGGGCTTGGCTCCTTTTTTCCAGCCTGGAGTCAGAGGTTTATGCTGAACAGTATCACATGGAGTTATCCCATTAAACAGATGATGGGCATTTATTGGTAATGCCTTAACAACACAAAATCTGCCAGGTAACTGCAGGTCCTCAGGTGCACCCCTGGCATGTTTTGGTCAGAGTTTCAGACCCCCAGCATCCTTCCCCATCTCTGCTGCTCAGCAGATGCCATGGATGCTTCAGGGCCTCAGCCTTGAGGGCAGGCTGATGGTGGGCTCTCTGGGATGGGATGTCCCCATTTTCCTGGGAGAAGGCCTCCATGGACAGGTTCACTTACCAGTACCCTGCAGTTGGAATTGATGTGTAGTTGGCTGAAAGAACACTGGGCATGGATGAAGCAAGGACAGCATAGTTTAGTACAAATCCAGAAAAAGGAAAACAGCACAAAAAGTCATGGATTCAGCATTTTGCTCATTGTTTTCTCTGCTAGAGCAGAGCTAGGAACTGTCACAACTGTTTTTCCAACACAAGAACTGTATTCTACTTTGTTTCCCACTTTTTATCCTCCCTGATTTCCTACATGCAGCCACAGAATATAAACCCCTAATAAAGGGTTCTGTTGGAGAACTGGGCCTGACCTGCAGATTTCCAAGGGTGTCGCAGTCACTTCTGCCGTGCTAATTTGGGGAGCTCCCCTCGCTGCAGTCTTGGCTCTGAGGTGTTCATCCTGTGAGAGATGGTGGTGCAGCTCTCCTGATTGAACCCTGTCTCTTGTCACAGCTGAAGTGCCAATCCTTCAACCTGTTTATCTCATCTCCAAAGGAGTTTATTGCTGTCATAAGCTGAGACTTGCAACATTTTGCAAAGCACCCACTCACTGAGTTTTTCACTTGCCTCTACCAGCTACATCCTAGACAGCAACACTTGCAATATGTTCTTTTCTAGTGGCTCTATTAAAACTTGCTACTTACTTGGGTTTTTTTTTCTTTTTCTTCCTTTTTTTTTTTTTTTTTTTGCAAAGCCTTGTTTAGATCATGTTTCTGGCAGTCACACTCTTCAGGCTGTGCTGCTGCCTTTGTTGTTGGAAAAGTCTGTGTGACCATGAGTCCATGCAGTCTTTTTAATGTCTTCAGGAGTGTCATCCTGCTTTCCTGCTCTCTGAGACCCTTTGCCTCCCATTGGATCTCAAGGATAAAATGCACAGCTGACACATAAACATGTCATGGGTTTGGATTTGGCTTCACTGCAGTGCCAACCTTTGCTTTCCAGTTTATTCCCAGCAGTTACATATGTGTGAGTGGTTCAGGTGCTTTTTCTCTAGTGCATATTTGCTTCATTTACTTCATTTCTGCTGCCTGAGATTTCTTCTGGAATAGAATGAGGTGAGGCTGAGCAGGAGAGTGCTGCACTCTTGTGTTAAAGGGGAATTTCCCAACCCTTGGCAGCAAGTAACTCTGTGCCATTTGTGATGTTTTTACAAGACTTGGGCTTGAACTCTCTTAGGGCAATCTCAGGGCGTGCTCAGAGTTTGGGTGGGATCAGGATATGGCGCAGTCAGGGCTACCCAAGACACCTCAGCTCTGACCTCTGAGACAACTGGGCTGCTCTGCAGAGCCAGCTGCTCCTTTGTTCCCCTGCCACGGCCCTGGGTGTTGAAGGGAAATCAGTGAATTTAATTGGAAAGGGATAGGAAGGAGCAGACCCAGAGATTATGCTTCTCTCCAGGGGACTCAACTACTGAAGATACAGCCTAAGGGATGGAGCAGTAAACTTAGCAAGGTGACCAAAGATAGAGCAGTAAACTCTGAAGAAGTTGCTAAAGAGTCTCTGTTTCCTTTCCTGTGTGATTGCCGTGCCAGGATGCCCAGAGCAGGTTCCACGTGGGCGTTTGCTACGAGCAGGGCCTGGGAGTGCAGCAGAACGTGGCGGAAGCGCTGAGGCACTACCGGCAGTCGGCAGCCGCGGGGAACCAGCAGGCCCGGGACAGACTGCGGGCATGGGAGCAGGAGCTGCAAGGTACCAGGGGCTGGGGGACTGCATGGGAAGGTGGCCCCATGAAAGTGGGGCCTGTATTGCCAGAGGAGGGCTCACACAAGGCCACGGCACAAAGGAGTTCTTTGTGCTGAAGGGAAGGTGCCACTTCTCCTCCTCAGTTCTTTCCAGTCCACCTGGAGAAGCTGTTCCCCTAGTATGATGTGTCACAGAATCATTTCTGTTGAAAAGACCAACTGTGTCCTGGGGGACACCAGGTCCAGCATCACCAGCTGGGCCAGGAGGGGATTGTCTTGCTCTGCTCTGCACTGGGGCAGCCTCACCTCCAGTCCTGCGGGCAGTTTTGGGCACCACAGTATAAAAAAGGCATTAAACCATTAGAGAGTGTCCAAAGAAGGCCATGAGGATGGGGAAGGTCTGGAGGGGAAGCCTTGTGAGGAGCAGCTGAGGGCACTTGGTTTGTTGAGCTGGAGAAGAGGAGACTGAGGGCAGAGCTCATAGTGGTTTTCAGTGTCCTCCTGAGGGGCAGCACAGGGCAGCATACAGTATCTGCTCCCTGTGACCAGGGACAGGACCTGAGGGAATGGCTGGAGCTGTGTCAGGGGAGGTTCAGGTTGGATACCAGGAAAAGGTTTTTCACCCAGAGAGTGGCTGAGCAGTGGAACAATCTCCCCAGGGTATAGCACCAAACCTGTCTGAGCTCAAGAAGCATTTAGACAACTGTCTCAGGCATAGGGTGGGATTGTTGGGGTGTCTGTGCAGGGCCAGGAGCTGGACTTGATGATCCTTAGGGGTCCCTTTCAGCTCAGGGTATTCTGTGATTCTATGGTTGTATGATCAAGCCCAGCCTTTGCCAGTGTCATTAATACCTTGTTTTTCTGTACTTTCAGATGTACACACAAAGCATCCATTCCCTTCAGGATTAAGAGCCTCCTCCTCCAGCCCCGATTTCTGGACTATTGAGCCTGTGTCTGCAGGTCTCCACAGCAGCCAGCCAGGACAGTGTGGCCTAACCCTGCCCCACTCCTGGAGCACAGGCACACTGCACGTGATGCTGCTCAGCAGTGCAGGGTGCAGCTGTGCCTTTGGAGCCAGGACAGTGCCACTGCAGCTGCAGGGCTGGGAGCCCCAGCACTGCTGGCAGTAGAGCAGGCAGTAAGTGACACCAGGAGGCAGAGGGCAAGGCAGCCTGTGGTGTGGGCTGGAACCAGGCTGGCAGTGAATGGAAAGAGAAAGCTCTCTGTTCATGAAACAGGAGGCATTTTAAAATACCTGGGCTTTGAGAATAAACCTTGTGATATCTCCTGCACCACCAAGTACTCTACCTTCCACACAGGGATGTTGCTTCTGCACCTGCATTTCCGTATTAGAGCCAAGCTGTGGCTGCCCCTGGATCTCTGAAAGTATCCAAGGCCGGGTTGGACAGGGCTTGGAGCAGTCTGGGATCGTGGAAGGTGTCCCTGCCATGGCAAGGGGTGGAACAAGATGAGCTTTAAGGTCCTTCCAGCCCAAACCATTCTGTGCTTCTGCACCATGGTAGTGTGATCTGGGCTTCTAATTCCAGTAGCCCTGCATGTCTTGCTCATGATCCCCCAGAGAGGTTTACAAGCCACCATATGGGGACATTGGCAACTAACCCTGGGATTGTCCTGGCCCACACCCTCTGAGGCAATTTCTTCTCTCTCCAAGGCAAGTCCCCACAGTGCCCCTGCTACCAGCACAGTGTAGGCCAGCTCTGTGTTGCCATTATGGCAGTTTAATCTGCTTTCAGACCTGGGCTAGCAAGAGAGTGAATTCTCATCATTGGGCAGAGTTTTTTATGGGATGTGACACATCCACCTGTAGCAGTGAGGTGACAGCTGTCTCCAGCCATCCTGCACCATGTCAGTGTCCTTCTGTCCCCATTCCTGCTCCTGCAGCCCTGGCAGGGAGCTGCTCCCACAGGCACACCTCGCTGACACACAGTGAGCAAGTTTGCTTCAAAATCCATCGTGTCCCTGTTTGCTGAGCACGCCAGCTCATTTTCAGCAGAGTGGATAAGGGATGCTCCCAGTGGGAAGGCACCACTGGCAGGCAGCAGCAGCAGGCAGCTGGTGTGATAATTTCCTCCACTGGGGCAGCTGAATCCGGAAAAAGGCATTTGTTCACACCAGTTTAAACTGGTTCAAGGGCATCTGTGCAAGCTGCCCAGCTTCCTGTGGCCCTGGTGCTCTGTGTAGATCAGGCTCTGCAAAACAAAGGCAATGGCCCCATCCTGAACTTCTCCATGCAGCAAGGGAGGGGCACAGCCAGCCCTCAACACATCTGATTGTTCCTCTGGTCTGCTCTCTCCTTCTGCTCAGACCAAACTTTCTTAGACCATTTCCTTTATCAAGCAGGATACAAGGAGCAGGAAATTCCTGGGGTGGATTTCCTATGCTGTGATAATCCAGAGCATGCTTACGCATTGGTCAGGATGGGAGAGGGGCTGGGGGGGCTGAAAGCAGTTTGCAGAATCAGGAAATTGAACCAGGAGGGAGGAATTTGTCTCCTTTTAAACCTGCTTGTTATAAGGTATTTTTGTGTAAGGATTTTCCTCTGACAGGGACATGAAAGCAACTTTGCAGAGGGAGACGTGAGGTTGTGCTGGCTGTTTGTCCCTCTGCCTGTGCTCCCAAGGTGCAGAGGAATCCCACAGGGCTCAGTCACAAATGCCTCCCTCATGGTTTGCACAGCTGCATCTCAGTTAAAATCTGGCTCTCTGACATTGTTTTGGTGCAAGAACCTGTTTTGTTTGTAAAACAAACCAGCAAGAGATTTGTGTTAGCAGAGCAGCAGCAGGAGCAGGCCACGCCAAACCCATCCGTGGATGGATGCCAGACATGGGCTCATCTGTACAAGCATTTTGGAGACTCAAAATAAACCAGAACATTTTGGATATTAAAAAGACCACCTGGGGAAATCTCACTCCATTGTTCTTGTCATTTAGCCCCAGGAGCAACAGAAAGGGGTAACTTTCTCATTTACTCTGCTTTAAATGGTCTGTGTGATTGGTGCTGTGGCTTGGGTGTGTACACACCTGAAGCTGGGAACTCTCACCTCCAGGTACATGGAAAAGAACAAGGGTAGGATACCTGTGATGGTCCAGGAGAGCCCCGAAGCCCTTACCTGCCATCCTCACAGTGCTGCATGAGCCCATGGGTCAGCACCACCCTTCCCTTCTCCAGGAGTGCAGAGGCACAGACACCTGTGTGCTTCTTGCTTTGCCACCAATAGCTTGGTTGTCCCACCCATGCTATTATCCCAAAGCTGTCTTTCAGCTCCCAGACAGATCAAAGTGAAAACCCATAAAAAGGGTGAAGCTTGTGACTGAATATTTCAAAACAGTGTTTTCACACTTCCTTTTTCCCAGGTTACCTTTGGCAGACTCCAGCCATCTGGTGTCTGCTTTTGGATAAAGACTGTGCTCCAAAATCCAATGGCCTCAAAGGAGAGAGCAGAATAGAATGGAATCATTAAGGTTGGAAAAGGCCTCTGAGATCAAGTCCAACCTGAGATTGATCCCCACCTTGTCACCCAGCTCAGAGCACTGAGCCACATCCAGTCCTTATGGAGAAGGAAGTGGTGGGCACTTGGAGCAGCCATAGGAGAGATGCCAGTGCTGATTTTGGGGGCTTTCACAAAATGCCAACTTCCCAGTGGCAGAACTACAGAAGCTGGAACGACCTGTGGGAGACAACAGGCTCATCTCCCCTTCCCCAGCTGCCACTTCAGGCTTTCTGCACATATATTATGTCAGCTCCACTGCTGACAGAGGGTAGTGTTAGAAAAAAAACAGTTTTATTTAAATAACTGAAACCCTGGAGCCCAGCTGCAGCAGTGTCCATGACAGGTATTTTCACAGTCTGTGATCACATGGATGTATCTCACTGTTCTGTGGTTGTTCTCACAATCCCCTTGCCTGGGCCTGTCCTGGGAGGAAAGGGCCCTCCTGCTGCTGGGTGGGATGGGAGGCTGGCAGAGCACTGGGAGAGCAGGGTGGGAGAGGAGGAAGGCAAGGACAGGCAGGGGAAAGGTGAAATCAGTTGTGGGCAAATTCGATGGGGTGAGGCAAAGGAAGAAATACACCTGTCTAGGCATGGGTCATATAGTGACCCTTCTGGCGCTGGGGATAGGCTTGGGCACCCCAAATCTCTGACTCTTTTCTCCCTGCCACAGCCACCGAGCTGCTACAGCCCTGGAGCAGCGTCCCCCAGGCCGAGGCTGTGCCCGCGGGCCGACAGCTGCCGCAGCAGCCCCGCGCCCGCCTCGCTGTGCACCTGCACCTTCTGGGACAGGATCATCTCAAACAGGGTGCTCATCTCTGACAGGAAGGTGCTGGCCAGCCTCGTCCCACTGCCACCAGGGTCAGCCCCAGCACCTTTGCCAAAGGTCTCAAAAGTCCTTGGTTTCTCCTGCCTTGCAGCTTCCGCATCCTCGGGGGAGCACGGCGAGTCGGGGCAGAAGATGTTGTCCTTGTAGCTGCTGGTGAGGGGCAGGGACAGCCGGGCCACCCACGCTGGGTCTGCAGCTGTCAGCCTCTTGAGGGCCAGCTCTGGGGAGGGACAGCACAGCAGAGAATGGGGGAGGAATAAATTGATAAAAATATTGATAAATTAAAATATCTAAAATCAGCTGAGAGGCATGATTGTAAACAAATCACCGGTGACACCATGCAAACCAGCAGCTTAAAAAAGCCAAACAAAATAGAACTGGTTTGAAACTATGGGGGGTTTTGTTTTGTTTTTAATATAATAGCCATTGGAATCACTGTGCATTCTCATTTGTTGCAGTCTCAATTGGCACTTCACTAAATTGTTAGCAAAGCCTGAGAGAGGGAGGGTTTAGGACTGGCTGAAGGGGAGCAGACAATGAAAAGCTTTCCAGGGGGAAGTGTTGGACACAAAGATAGTGGACTTCCCTTCAGGGTCACTCCAGGGTGGGAATTTGCTGCTAAGGAGGCAGATTGAGACCGAAAAGAAACGGGTTACTGTGAAAACAATCATACCAGAATGAAATTCTGGATTATAAAATGCACAGCTGGCTGGTTGGAGACTGGGACCGAACAATTGAGCTCTAAAGTAGTTGTTCCTCGACTGGAAACAGCTGAGGAGCAGGGGGAGCCTGGGCTGGGGGCTGGGGCAGGCTCGTTAGTGCAGCAGTAATTTGATTGTGGCCCACAATGGGCAACTGGAATCACACAGAGGACTCAGAGTATTCCCTGCTGGCAGGGAGGCACAGCCAGGGTGGATTGTTACTGGGTCTGATTAGGGGAATTACACACAAATCTGATTATCTATCTGTGGGAGAGGGAGCTGAAATGACACCAACAGGGGAAACTCTGGAGATGAAACCAGGAGTGATCCAGGCTGACACAATGGAGACCCCAAGAGCTGGGGGTTACTGCTCCTAAGGAAGCAAGTGCTCTCCAGGGATCTGACTGGAACCTGTCATTATTTTGAGGAGATATGCGCTAGCAGAGGAAATCTTTATGCTTAAAATAGTGTTGGCAAGAGAAGAAGTGATTATAGATGTCCATGAATAAACATCTCCTGGAAAATAAAGGAAGGACCCCATAGCAGGGAGAGCCTGGAATAGCTTCCTCGTCAGACAGCAGGAAGAGGAACAAGGATTCTTGTTTTTTGAGGTCGCTGGTAAACAAGAGTCCGTGCTGTGGTGCACAGAGGCTGCATTCCAGCCCTTCATTGTTCCTTCCCAAAGCACATCCCAGAACCTCAGGGGAGTTCAGAGCAACCAGCCAGTTTAGGAAGGGTGTTGGGAGCAGCAAAACCTCACTGGTAACAAAACCCAGCAGTCCCAGGGTGGCAAGGGCTGGTGTCACTGTAGTAATAATAATTGTGTGGCTCTGACTAAAAAGTGGCATCTGAAAGGAGGGTCCCCATTCCAATGCTCTTATCCTGCTAATTCCAGAGGGTGGGCAATACCCTGCTACTGCTGGCACCTGGGATCTGCAGTCAGTGACTGAGACAAGGCTCCTTCCTCAGCCAGCCAAGCAATTGCTCCTTCTCTGGAAAACAACTGCCCTGGCATGGGCTAGGGGCGAGAGCTGGGACTCCAGCCTGGTAAGGAGAGAAGGGCAGGTACATCCCTTTGATTTTTGTTTTAGCTGGAGCCCCAAAATCCTTTTGTGTTGCTTCACATCCAGGGTTTCTTTCTGCAATTTCAGTATTTGAGTTGCAGTGACTGTTCCTTGAGACATCACCCAAGTATGCTGCAGGTTTTGCTGTAAAATAAGCAGTTTTCTCCTCCCCAGTCTGCAAGAAGCCACCTCATTCCCTGAATATTTGGCTGCCTCAGCTCTGGAGCAGGGCACAACTGGTCTGCTCTCTGCAGGGAGAGCTGGGCTGACAGTCCCATGGCCATGAAAACCTCATAATTAGGTATGTTTAATTTGACCAATAACTCTTTACTGCCTTGTTTTAATGGTGTTTGGGGAGCAGGGGTTGTTTTTATCATCCATAAAGTTCTATCTCTCATCTGCTGCTGGGAGTGCTGTGCTGGGCTGCTGGGGGATCAGAGCTAACAGACGGTGCTGCGAGTTCATCCCACAACATCAACAATCCCAGAGCTGCCCGGGATTGCAGTCCCCCGCTGGGAACAGCACAAAGGCCCAGCCAGCCTCAGCCAGCTGTTAGGATGCTCCTGAGCACCAGCAGTGTTTCCTTCCTCCCTCTCAGGATGCAAGTCCACGGCTCTGTTTGTGTCTGGGAGAGGAGGAAGGAGCCCGGCAGCTCCGGCGGCTGCGCTCGGCCGCCTCTGCGGGCAGAGGGCTCCTGGGGAAGGTTGGGCAGCTCTGGGCTCCTGGGGAAGGTTTGGCAGCTCTGGAACAGATCAGCCTCTGGGCCTGGCCAGCAGGAATCCACACAGCCTCAGCATTCCCTGCTGGCACGGAGCAAGCTGCCCAGGAAGTGGTGGAATCATCATTCCGGGAACAGGAATGTGGCACTGGGGACATGAGTCACTGGTGGACATGGCAGTGCTGGGGAACAATGGTCTGGGAGGGCTTTTCCAGCCCTAATGATCCTGTGGAATTCCAGGACTTTGGCCAAAAGCTTTTTTTTCCTGTCAGATCCAAGGATCACGGGAATGGCACTTCATGGATCAGCCTCACCATAGCTCTGATTTTCTACCCTTGCATGGGCAGGACTGGATCCAGAGCTGCTGGGCAGCTCCCCCAGTCCCTTTTCTGGGATCAGGGCATGGCAGTGCACCTGGGATGGAGCCAGGCTCCTCTTTGCTCCCTGCTCTTGGCTGCAGGACCTTGGAATCCAAGGAAACTCTTAGGTCTCAGCCTTTCCTTCGTTTGCTCCTTACTGGAATAAAAGAGCAGGGAGGCAAAGGGGGAGAAGCAGCAGGTTCTGTCCCAAAGGAAGGGCACCAAAAATGCCCAGCTCTGGAATTCAAACCACCCCAGCAGCAAAGTTCAATGAGTTTCTTTTCTATGGAGGAGCACAGAGGCTCCACAATGAAATTTCTGCTACAGGACATGAGTCAGCCCAACTCTTTCAAATTGAAATGCCAAGAGAGGAGATTTTTAGAACAAATCAATAAAAGGAACATGTAGAAAATGTCAGGCCCAGATGGTATTCACCCCGGAGTGCCAGAGGAACTCAGTTATGAAATTGCCTGGTTTATTAGCTGCTGTTCATTAACTACTGCTTCAAATAAATGTGGGATCAGAGGGAGGGGAGGTGGAAATGGTGACAGGAGTTTTTAAGTGTGTGAAGGTGAATCCAGCCCAGGCAGATTCAGAGAAATCCTTCTGTGCAAGGCTCAGCACAGAGAGCCATGGAGCTGCTGCTCCCAGAGGAACCACCTGACATTGTCACATGGGGAATTGTGTTCTGGAAATCTGGAAGGGCTGCATGGAGAGTCCTGGATGACTTTGGACAAGGGTCTGGAGTGCCAGGACAAGGGAATGGCTTCCCAGAGCCAGAGTGCAGGGCTGGATGGGATATTGGGAAGGAATTGTTCCCTGGGAGGGTGAGGAGGCCCTGGCACAGGGTGCCCAGAGAGGCTGTGGCTGCCCCTGGATCCCTGGCAGTGTCCAAGGCCAGGTTGGACCTTGGGGCTTGGAGCAGCCTGGGACAGTGGAAGGTGTCCCTGCCCATGGCAGGGGGTGGCACTGGATGGGCTTTAAGGTCCCTTTCAACCCAAACCGTTCCAGAATTCAATTCTGTGAAAGCAGAGGTCACCTGAGCTGATGGAACAGCACCAGCCAGGCTTGCAGGGGACCTGAGCTGTGCTGAATTTACAGCCAGGTTCTGTAGGGACTAATATGTGTTAAAAGCTGGGAAGTGAGGGTAGGAATAATTAATCTTCCTCACCAAGGGAGGTCATTAGCAGAGTCCCAGAGTATCTGCTCAACACAGTGATAAATGATATGGCAAGGGGACAATGTTGGTGTTGACTCCACTAAAACACCCAAAAGCAGAGGGTTGCTGAAGAACCTGATAATGCTGAGTGCCATGAGCAAAACGTGGCTGGTGAATTTCTGTGTCACCAACTGTCAGATAATTGTCACAGGGAACAACAACCTGTCATGTGTTGATGGCTCTCCCTCCACACAGAGGAGGGATTTGGGAGTCACAACAAACAGGGCTCAGCGTGGAGCTTGGACAGGACAGGAATGAGGAATATACCAGAAAACCTCCTTGTACCCCCGGTGGGCCCTAAACACTGCACACAGTTCTGGTCACACTTCTCAAAAAAGGTAAAATTAGCAGCAGGTTGGTCACAGGAGATGAAGAGGAAGGAGGACCCAGTGGGGCTCTGAGGGTAGATAACATCTTGAGGGGTTTGACAAGGACAAGTGTCCACCTTTCTCACTCTGCATGGACCAGAAGACCACGAAGGGAGGGCTCAGGCCAGCGTGGGAAGCAGTTCAGCAGCTGCAATGTGCAACTGGTCCTCACCCCCAGCAATGACAGAGGCCAAGCTCACGCATCACTAAACCCTAAACCTCAGCAGACACATCCATGGGAGGGAGGAGCAGCCATAAACACATGGAAAAATCCAGTGTGAAGCTCAGCAAGTCCCTTGGCCTGCTACCAAAAGCCTGGGATGGTCCAGACGTGCTGCCCATAGCACTGCCCCTGCCAGAGCCACTCTGGGAGGTGCGATGTGCCCTGGCTGCTGCAGGCCAGCAGGACCTCCTGGATGGGGTTAGTGTGGGTAATCTGAGGAGGTGTCACTGCTGGAGCCCCCCAGCCCCACCATGTCCCAGCAGCGAGGTCACCTCACCTGCCTGTGGCTCCAGGAGGGTCTCCAGCTCCTCTCCCACGAGCTGCTGCACGGAGAGCTCGAAGGCGCTGTCGGAGTCGCGGTCCCCGGCCTCGCTCTCGCCGTGCCCGCTGTCCTTGGTGCTCAGGCAGTCCGTGTCCAGCCCTGTGTCCAGCCCCGTGTCCAGCCCCGTGTCCAGCCCTGCAGCCCTGCCAGGGGTCACAACACCCAGGTCACTTCAGCCCCAAGGAGCCCTTGGAAGGGTCTCTATCTCCCCAAAATGCCCCAGAGATGGGCTCTGGGCACCCTTCCCACGCACCACTCACAGAACCAAAGGCATTTTGAGTGCCCATCAATTAATGAGGTTTGGGGGGTTGCTCCACATTTCTTGCCTGAAAGGGTTTTTATTCTTCTGCAGCAAGACCAGAGAACCACAGAAGGGTTGGAAGGAACCTTAAAGCTCATCTCATTCCACCCCCTGCCATGGGCAGGGACACCCTCCATAATCCCAGGTTTCTCCAAGCCCTGTCCAACCTGGTCTGGAACATTTTCAGGCATCTAGGGGCATATCCTGAGCAAACAGGGACCTGCTGGCTCCTCCCCATTAATTCAGAGGAGCTTCCCCCTGCAGGACCAGGTGAGGAGCACTCCAGATACCCTGGAGCTGCTGTCCCTCCGTCTCTGTCCTCTGCAGCTGCAGGTGAGAAAGGTGGAGAAAGCTGTGTCTGCCCATGGCCTGGCCAGGTGGGCACAGGGGGACATGGCAAGGCAGTGATGAAGACTGAGCATCCTCAGGAGTGTGCACCCAGAGCACACAGCATAATTTAATGGGATCACCATGAAGTTTGGGGATATCTTTGGCACACAGCTGGGATATCTCAGTGCCTCCAGCCCTGCTGCAGTTCCTCACTCATCTGCCCCCTGGCACTGGGTCAGGTGTCCCAAACTCATGTTGGCAGGCACTAAGAAAGTGTCCAGAGCCATGAGAACATTCATCCTTGTGCTGCTGCCTGCAGAGCTGGGCCCCTCTGTGCTCCTGAGCACCCAGAACCATCAGAGTTCTTGGTAAGGGATGGTTCATGGCCATGGAGGAGCTCAGATGAGTATGGAGGGACCTGCCAAAGGTACCCCAGGAAGGAGGCAAAGAGCAGCTGGATACCACTGGGAGCCAGGACCAGAGGAGCACAACCTGCCCCTGAAGGGAGAACCTCCAGCCTCAGGAGATGAGGCTTTTCCTTGTGTGTCTGCCCTCGGAGGTTTTGGACTGGTGGGGCTGGAGCAGGGGAAGGGAGTGTGGGGAAGGGAAGTGCTGGGAGCCAGCCTTACCTGCTGCCGTTCTTGGCCGTGTACTTGTTTCCCCTGTAGTTTGTTTTGGGCTGGAACTGGCCCTGGTGCAGCAGGGAGAGCAGCTGGGAGATTTGCTGCAAGGCAGGAAAAGCCTGTTGAGCCCCGGGCTGGCCACTCAAGCTGCTTCCTGCCAGGACGTCCCTCCGAGCCCCCCGGCCTTTTTATAGCGTTTCCTCCTCCTGCAGATGGCTCAGCATCCCCACACCGGGGGAAAAACAAGCGCTGGGCAGCCCACCTGGGCTCGAGCTTCCCCTACACCCCTCCTGCTGTTCCCTGTCCCTGGGATTGTCCCCTTCCCCCTGTGACAGCCCCGCGCCCGTCTGTCCTGCTGGGGTGGCCCTGCTGGGTGGGGGGGTTGTTCATTCTACCCAGGCCTGAGGGAAGAGACCAAGCAAAGACCCTCAGGCTGCACATTCCCACCACGCCAGGGTGGGCACGGCGCAGGCAAGGAAGGACTGGGGGTGCCCACACTCCGGGAACGCCCGGAGCAGCTCCTACCTGCACGGGGGGCGACTCCATGGCGAACTCCCCGGTCGGGCTCTGCTCCGCCAGGGCCACCAGCGACAGCCGGACCAGGCTCCTGAGGATCTGCTGGTGGGGCTGGGGCTGCCCGGGTCCCCCCGCAGCCACGGGCTGCTCGGCTGGCACTCGGGGCTCTCCCATGGGTGGCTTCACCAAGCTCTTGCCGTGCAGCGGTGCCTCCGGGGGGCCCGCAGCCTCCTTCACCGAGTGTTTGGGTCTGTGGGGCTGGCAGGGCCGGCGCTGCAGCACGGGCAGCTCGAAGGTGCCCTGCTCCTCCTCCGAGCCTTTTTGTGTCCTCTGATTCCTCAGGGTCCTGTAGAGAGTGGGGGTGAGGTGGAGGGGAGCCTGCGGGGACCCCCCGGCCGCAGGGGTGGCTGTGCCGGGCTGCTCCTCCTGGCAGGCCCGGGGGGGCTCGGGCTCCCGGGGGCGGCCCCGGAGCAGCGGCACCAGGTGGATGTCGGCCTTCTGGATCTGCCTGTGCGGCTTCTTGAGCTGCTGCTGCCTGCGGGCGTCCTCTGCCTCCCGGCAGTTGTAGGCCATGCCGTCCTTCTTGTCCTTCTTGCGCAGGGACAGGGTCAGCGCCAGCAGCAGCACGCACCCGCCCAGGAGAGCGGCCAGGCAGATCAGCAGCACCACGGAGAGACTGGGCCAGCCGGGATCCCGCGCTGACATCTTGGAGAAGGCCCCGTGCCGCCGGAACAGCAAGCGGAGCCGGGCCAGGGTGTGCAGGGGGGTGTCCCCCTGGTCACTCACCCGGACCAGCAGCTCCCGCTGGCTGCCAGCCAGGCTGCTGGCATTGCTGGCGTTGAGGGACACCTGCCCCAGGAGGGGGTCCAGGATGAAGAGCCCGGCATCATCCCCACCCACCAGATCATACCGGAGAGCCCCGTTGATGCCGGAGTCCACATCCCTGGCCATGATGGTGAAGAGGAAGGGGCTGGCAGGGCACAACGCGAGTGTGGAATTGGTCACTGCCGCAGCCCCCTGAGTGCTCCCATTCCCAGGGACCACCCAGCAGCACCCGGTGTCCACATTGACCAGGACAGAGAGCGTGGCCACCCCTCCCACCAGTGCTGGCGTGATGATGATGGGTGCGTTGTCGTTCCGGTCGAGCACAGCCAGCCTGATGGAGATGTTGGATGCCAGCTTGGGATGCCCTCCATCCTCTGCTGTCACCAGGAACTCCAGGCTCCTCACCTGCTCATAATCAAAAGCTTGGAGGGCGAAAACATCTCCAGTGATGGGGTCGACTGAGACCAGCCCCAAAGCTGAGGGGTCCAGGATCCTGTAGGTGACTTTCCCATTGGAGCCCAGGTCGGGGTCGGTGGCACGGACGGTGAGCAGGAAGGCAGGTGCTTCACCATTCTCAGCAACAGCAGCCTCGTAGGCGGCCTTCTCGAAGGCTGGGGCGTTGTCATTGACGTCGCTGATGCAGATGGTGAGGTGTTTCAGCACGGCCAGGGACAGGTCCCCCATGTCCCGCACCACCAGTGTCAGGTTGTACTCGGCGCGCCGCTCGCGGTCCAGCGAGGCGTTGGTCAGCAGCGCGAAGCTGTGGCTGTTGGTCCTCTTCAGCCTGAAGTGCTCATAGCCCTGGCTGAGGGAGCAGAGCACTTGCCCGTTGCTTCCTGAGTCAGGGTCGCTGGCTGTCACCAGGGCCACAAAGCTGTCCTTGGGGAGGGCCTCGGACAGCACGGGCTCCCGCGCAGCCCAGGTGACGTGGACGTCGGGAGCGTTGTCGTTGACATCCAGGACCTTGACCAGGACCTTGCAGTGTGCCGGGATGGGGTTGGCACCCAGATCCCGCGCCTGCACGTCCAGCTCGTAGGCGTGGGTCTCCTCGTAGTCCAGAGGGAGCCTCAGGAGGACGCTGCCCGTGCGGGCGTCGATGCTGAAGGTGCTCAGCACCTCAGGGGGCGCGTGCCTGCTCAGGCTGTACTCGATCTCCCCGTTGGGACCCTGGTCAGGGTCAGTGGCCGTGACCGTCACGAGGAGGGTCCCGGGCTGGGCGTCCTCCCGAACCTCCACCGTCAGGGAGCTCTCTGCAAACACGGGGCTGTTGTCATTGGAGTCGAGGACAATGACTTTGATCAAAGCAGTACCTGATTTTGGTGGCTCCCCGTGATCAGTGGCTGTCAGCACGAGGTCGAAGGAGGAGTGCAGCTCCCGGTCCACCTCCTTAACCACAACGAGCTCTGCGTGCCTCGTCCCATCGGAGCTGGAGACGACCTCCAGAGCAAAGTGCTCGCTGGGGGAGAGGGCGTAGGAGCAGCGGGCGTTGGGGCCAGCGTCAGCATCCAGGGCTCGATCCAGCGGGATCCGCGTCCGCAGGGATGCGCTCTCTGAGATCTCCAGCTCCAGCTTGGGCGTGGGGAACCGCGGCGCGTTGTCGTTGACGTCCATCACCTGAACCTCCACATGGATCAGGGCCGGGTTCTGGGCGGCCAGCACGTCGAAGGACACCCAGCAGGGATCACTGTGGCGGCACAGCTGCTCCCTGTCCACCCGCCCGGCCGTGCTGAGCACCCCATCCCCACTGCCCACGTGCAGCGGGAACCTGCCGGGGGTCTCCATCAGCTGGAAGGTCTCGGCCGCCTCGCCGCTCTCGCCGCCCTCGAAGTGCTCGGCCAGGCTCCCTATGACAGTTCCCGGGGGCACCTCCTCCAGCACCCGGTACTGCACCGTGAACGTGGCCACCTCCTGGGCATCGGCGCTCAGGAACAGGTACCACCACCACAGCGCCGGCAGCCGCAGCGCCGAGCGGCTCAGCCCCAGCACGCTGCTGGCAGAGCCCCCGCGGCCCCGCCGCGCTGCCATGGGCTGTCCCGCCGGCCACCGCATCCCCGGAGAGTCCTCAGGGCCACCGCAGGGCCTCGGCATCCTCTCCCATCTTCGAGGGCCGTGGGCTCCAGCCAGAGCTTGGAAAGGAGGGGAAATCACAAGCAGGGCTGCTGGTTGTCCCCCGCGCTGCCATCACCGGGGCTCCCCGGGCCGGGACAGCCCGGAGCGGAGGGACCGTCCCCGGAGCAGCCACCGGCCGGCTGGCCGGGCTGGGGATGGAGCGGCCGACATCCTATGGAAACCCCACCTACAGGAAAAGGGAGGACCGGGCTGGTACAATGCCGGGGCGGGGTGGGGCTCGTGGGGCGGCACGGGCCCGGCTGCGAGAGGGTGTGGAAGTGCCCTCCGATCCCAGCCTGGGGGGACCGTCACCGCTGTCACCTGCAGAGCACACTGCCCAGAAGGTGGGATTCCTGCAGGCCATGACCCACCACAAACCTCTTGTGCTTCAGGAAGAGGTGATGGACTCCTGCTCTTGCATTGACCCAAAGCCTTGTTCCCCACACTTTTGCGTCTCAGACTTTGACATATTCTCATTTTGCCTAAATCCAAGTGCAATCCCTGCTCCTTACTCTGCCTTTGGAGGGTGATGTGCCCGAGTCACCTTTCCCAGTACAAAGGTGATGATGTCACCAGTTCCATCTGGACACACCAAAATGAGCTGATGAATCAGCAGGAGCGTGGCCACACCAAACACAGCCAGGAGGGCACGAGGGAAGGAGGGAGGTGCTGGCAGACGCAGCCTGTGTCCATTCAGGCCTCTCCCCATCCCTGCATCCGGCTGTCCTGGCTGCTCCCTCTCTTGGCACGTGCTCCATCCCAGCTTGGCTCAGCACTGATTTCCCTGGCGTCACTCCTGCACCATCAAATCCCTTCTTGGCCTTATTTCAGCACTTCACCCTGAGCCCCCACCTTCAGGCTGCCCAGCTGTTGCACCAGTATCACCACATCTGGCCAGCTGTGCACACACAGGTAGCACAGCGTGAAGGTGTTCCATGTATTCCTCCTGAGCCTGCAGAGCCCCCAGACCCCAGGCTGGGTTTGCTTTGGTCTTGAGGTGACAGAAGGCATTCAGGACAGGGAAGGTCGTCTGGAATTTTCCTTGGCTGTTATGGAGCATCCTCAGGGTGTGGTTGGAGCCCCACCAGCCACATCATCTTTGTGTCTCCTTTGGTGTCCTGTGCCCACCTCGCCCTCTCCTCCTGCTCTTCCAGCCTTGATGGGCACCCCTGTCCCCCCAGCCTATTCCAATCCCTCCCAGCTCCCCTCACTGCTCTGGATTTCCCAGGTGAGGCTCTGCTGTCATCACTTTTCTTTGTCATGGTGAATTTTGATGCCCCAAAGAGCAGCAAAACCAAAGCCACCCCAGTGCCACGAGCTGTGCCCTCGGCACGGCGGGAGGAGGGGACGGTGCCGCGGGGGGTGGCCGGAGCCCTGTGCTATTCCTGGGCTCGGCCCCAGCTCCAGGTGACCTTTGCCAAGTCATTTCCCTGCTTTGTGCTCGCGCTTCCTCCTGCGCAGCCCGGGGCTCTCCCGGAGGGATGATCCCGCTCGCTCCCGCTCGCTCCCGCTGCCCGCGCAGCTCCGGGTGGAGAAGCGGATGTCTCGCAGCCCGTGCCCGATTTTGGGAGGGGAGGAGGGAAGGCACTTCCTTCTGCTGGGACTGTTATCCCTCCACCTCGCGTTTTTTCAATGTTTTTCCTTTTCAGGAATGGAGCGGAGCAGAAGAACCGCGCTGGAACATCACAAGGGAAATGAAATAAATATGATGCCCCAGGACTGTAGGGGTTCCCTGAGGAGCCCTGCCTGGGATTTCCTTCCCCCATCACCTCCCAATCCCACTGCAGAACGAGCCACTCTCCCGAGTGCCCCATGTTTAACCCATCACTGACACGACAGGAGATGAATTCCCCTCAACTCCAGCACCCACCTGCCAGACCCCACTTGCTGCCATCCCCACCCCTCAGCTGGGAGGATTCCAAACCTCCAAACCACTAATTTTGCTCCCCAAAGACAGGGACCAGGTGGGATTTTAAGTACCAGTTTGCTCAGGGAAAGGCTGGGCGGAGAAGTCACTGTCACCGGGCTGTGAGCCCCCTGAGCACTGTCCCCAGCCTGGCTGTACAGATCCCAGCACTGGTGACAGGTCTGGCCTGCCCAGGAGGAGCTGGAGGAGCTCCTGCATGAATTATTGATGATTCTTCAGGAATAAACCCCTACAGACCAGGCCTGTGACCCCCAGCCATCAGAACATTCCCAGCTGGCAGGAGGATGCTGCAGAAGCATGGCTGAGCTGCAAATCAGTGCCGTGGAGGGAGATGGACAGAGAAAAGCTGCAAGAAAATAGGAAAGAAAAACGGGGTCGAGCTGAGACTTGCCAGAAGCACAGGCAGGGAAATGAGATTTGGTGCTAAAAACAAAACGTGTCTCCTCCTGTTTCCTGTTCACACCCCAGCAGGCTCCCGACGTGCTTCAGGACCTCCATGGACACTGTGGTGGCTACAAACACAAAATACCCCCTCTAAGGTTTAGACTGCACCTGAACCTTTTCATTTAAAGCTCAGGAAGAGCCTCAGCTACTTTGAATTCTTACAGCACTTCATTGCACACATTCACTGTGTGCAATGCTTCCTTCAGCTCCTGCCCGATGCTGTCAGTGCCCAGAGCAGCTGGAAATGCCATTTTCAGGAGTGCCAACCTGGCTCTCTGCAGCTCAGCTGCTCTCCAGGCTCCAGAGCAGGGCACAGGCACACCCTGAGCTCCCAGGGGTGCAGAGCTGTGCTGGAGGCACCACTCTCCCTGTCCATCACGTGGCAGAGAGCAGCACCACCAGGTTATTTCGAGCTCCACTGCACAGCTGGAGATCTTCAAACTTTGTCATTTTGGGCTGACACGGTGCTAGCCTGGGACCAGGAGCTGTGCCACAACACAGCAGGGAGCAGAGAGCAGCTCAAAATGAGAGTGAAGAGGCTTTTTCACATCTAATAATTTTCTCTGATGAAGAAGGCTGAGAGCTGGGGATGTTCGCCTGGACAAGAGGAGGCTCCAGGCAGACCTTGAAGCCCCTTCCAGTGCCCAAGGCCTCCAGAGCTCCAGGAGGGTTTGGGAGCTGCTCCCAGGGATGCCCAGGGTGGGATTGTTGGGGTGTCTGTGCAGGGCCAGGAGCTGGACAGGATGATCCTTGTGGGCCCCTTCCAACTGTGGATATTCTGTGATTCCATGGATTTTCAGCCCTTCAAACACAGCCTTTGCTCCTCTAGAAGTGTCCCTCCCTTTTCAGTGGGCCAGCAATCCCTCCCTGAGCATGAGGTGTGTGAGGTGCAGCTGCACAAGGGAGCCCAGAACCTTCCCCGTCCCAGCTGCCTTCAGGGAGGCTCCAGGGGGCCCTTTCTCAGGAGGAAGGACGTGATTCCCCCTCTCACAGCAGGTACGGAGCTCTGCAAGAGGGGGAGGAACCTTCCCTTGGGGTGGCCCGGCTGTCCCCGAGCTCGTCTCCGTACAGCCAGCAGGTGACGCCGGCTGAAGGTGACCTCCCCGTGCCACCCGCTCCAGCCTGGGCTGGGCTGCTCATCCTCCACCATCACCAGCCCCCCGGCTGTCCTTGCGGGCTCCTCCAGCGCCGCCTGCCCGGAGCTCCCGGTGCCTGCCGAGGCCGGGGCGGGCCGGGGAAGGCGCAGCCCCGGCGGTGCCTGCGCTGTGCAGTTGGATCGCTCCACCACGAGAGCCCACTGCCGCTCCGCGCTGGGCTCCGCCGCTGTCCCCGCCTGTCCCCGGCGCCGCCCGGGGAGCTGCGGGTGCTGAGCCCCCTAAACTCCCCCCACGGCGGGGCTGCGACCACCCTGCCCCGGCGGACGGTCTCGGGGGGCTCCGCCGCCCCCAGCCCCGCAGGGAGGCTTGGGCGACGCTGCAGCTGCCGCCCCTCCATCCTCAGCGGGTGCCTCCCTCACTTTGGCACGGTTTTCAGGTGCTTCCCTCGGTTTCACACAATTTTAGGGTGTTTCTCCCGGTTTTGCACAGTTTCAGGGTGTCTCCCTCGCTTTCACACGATTTTAGGGCGTTTCCCTGGGTTTTACACGGTTTTAAACAACACTGCAGCATCACAGCAGAGTCTCCCCCAAACTCCACTATACCCCCCACTAAACCCTCCTTTGGGGGGTTATAGGGGTGCCTCCCCTCCTGCAGGGCAACACCTTAATTAGGGGGGAAATAAAGGGGGTGCGAGCAATCCCTGCTGAGGACAAAGTTAATTATCGATGTAGCAGCTCCTGAAAGCTTCCCCAGGCCAAAATCTGGTTTTGAGCAAAGCAGCTCCTGCCTGCCGGGCTCCAGGAGCTGCCCTGCACAGAGGGGACGATAAGGAGAGTTATTGTTGCTCCGTGCTCATAAAAGGATTATTATTAAGGAGGGGAAGAAAGTTGTAAGTGAAGTAAATTGGGCCAGGCTGGGTGTTTGAATAGACAGGAATAATGTTATGGTAATGTCATGCACAGCTCTGCTGCTCCAGGACCCTGACGTGTTTTATAAAGCCTGGTGCTACAAAAAGCAATTCTATGAGCAGAGAGAGGGAGAGCTGGCCAAAGAGAAACAAGGAGAAGCTGTAAAAATGATGTTTTATTGTGTGGGAGAAAGCAATGAGTTGAGATCTAACCCTTGATGTCCTTCTGGAGGAGAAAGCTGGCAGCATATTGTCGCTCGCTTGTATGATTTAATTTGCTATTCTAAGTCTTACAGTAATTTCTTTCCTGTGCTCCAAAAGCTTGTGTCTAAATTTCTGTTTGCAAATGAAACACATGGAAGATCTCCCCAAGGCCGGGGCTTCAGAGCTGGATCTTCCCAGAGTGCAGGGGGCTGCTGACAGGATGGGGGCAGGGGGCACCCAGCAGCACCACCTTCCACTGCCACTTTGATTTGATTTTTGTTTGACAGCCCAAAACACCTGAACAACAGCCCGGGGTGGGCTCCCTGTGCTGCACTGGGTAAGTGATGGATCCGGGCCCCGGCACGCTGTGACATCAATCAGACCTTTACGAGTCCCCAGCAGCTGCAAATCAATAAGTGCCAGCAATAATTACCCATTTTGTCTTTCTCTTTATTAATATTTAGACGTTTTTAATCTTTTCTCTCTAAACATGACGTTTCCCTGCTGTGGGTGTCCTTCAGAGGGAGCTGCCAGAAAAGTTCCTGTTCCTCTAATTAAAGGCTTTGTGCTGGACGGAGCTGCTCCCTGAGCAGGAATGACACAGCCACCAAAGCTGGGGACAGCTCTGCTGCCTCAGCCAGGGCAGGTGACACCGGCTGGTGTCCCCAGGAGGAGGGTGCAGCCTCTCTGGGTGTCACAGTGCAGATCTTATGATGGTCACAAGGGGTTTTCTCTAGCTCTTGATGGGGGTGACCACAACCCACAGGTGTCATTTAAAGAGATCATGGAATGGTTTTTGTTGGAAAGGACCTTCAATCCCATCCAGTGCCACCCCCTGCCATGGCAGGGACACCTTCCACTGTCCCAGGCTGCTCCAAGCCCCAGTGTCCAACCTGGCCTTGGGCACTGCCAGGGATCCAGGGGCAGCCACAGCTGCTCTGGGCACCCTGTGCCAGGGCCTGCCCACCTCACAGAGAGGATTTCTTAATTAGGAGACGTCCCCAGAGGTGATTATCTCCTCAGGGGTGCTGTTAGGGATGTACACATTGCAAACAAAGCCCTCTTTTGACATGGAAAGGGGAGCAGGACTCCAAGATTTTCAATGGAAATGACAGCCCTTATCTCCTCTAACACGGGTGTGAGAGAGCTGATAATGCCCTGGAAAACAAATGGGAACAAATTCAAAACAAAAAACAACCCTCCCAAAAAGTCATATAAATTATATTTGTTGTGGAGACAAAAAGTTTCCAGCAAGTCCAGCCTTAAAGCAAGAAAAGAGATGGAAATAAGTGAGAGGAGGGATCCTGAGGCATCTGGCATGTCGGGAATACCTCCAGCACCTGGAGGAACAGGTAAAGTCATCTCTTGTCCAGCTGTGCCCACAGGGATCTGTGCCAGGGATCTGAGGGCAGACACAGACCTGGCTTTTCCAGCGTGGGAGAGGTGGAAGCTGTATCCTGACTTCTGGGGCTGTCCAGCAGAATAAATCCTCGGGGGAGTCTCAGAGGCTGCTCCCTCCCTAGGCACTGCAGACACCGAGGTCCTGCGCCCACCACGGGAGGAGAAACTGGGACTGCAGAGATCCCAGTGCCTGCAGCAGCAGAGACCCCAGGGCTGGACAGGGACCGTGCTCTGACAGCCCCAGGAGCCTGCAGGGCTCCAGTTTCACCTCTCCTGATCCCCCTGTGCCACCTCAACAAGGTTCTCCCCAGGGTGACAGAGCCACCTCAACACCACCCCACTGAGGATGACAGTGGCAACCCCACCATTGCTCCCTCCTTGGGACAGCACTCAGGGATGGGGGCAGAGAGATGACCACAGTGAGGGTGACCACAGTGAGAGTGACCTCAGTGAGGATGACCACAGTGAGGGTGACCTCAGGTCTCCCCATCCCCTTGCACAGATGCTGCAGGCTCTGCCCAGGCTCTGCTCACGTGAGCTTCCCCTCTGGTGCCAGCACCTCCAGATGTTCAGCCAGCTGTGATGTGCCATTATCACCTCTTTCCTCTGCTGTGTCACCGCTCTTCTCTCACCCACCTCCACTGGGGACAGGACACGTGTCACTAGCTCCACCCAGCAGGGAATCAGGAGCTGCATCCTCTGCCCTCCTCTGCTCTGGCTGTTTGCCCGAGGGGCTGGGGGGGCTGGCAGGGGCAGGACCGTGTTCCAGCCCCACAGTGTGGGAAAAGGGGCTGTGGCATGAGGCAAAGAGGGGCTGGAAGCTCCTCTGTGTCATATAAACAGTGTAACGAGGACACCGTGAGTGTGGAAACATCTTTCACTGGAAAACAATTCCAGATGATGCAACCTCCAGCTACTGCCAGGGGAATGAGCACAGCCCCAGAGCTCCCCAGCTGGGGCAAGGACCAAGGCAGCTCTGCTGGCCACTCCCAGGCAGTGTGGGACAGGTAAAACCAGGACAGGTAAAACCAGAAGAGATGCTAAAGCTGTCCCACGTAGGCTGAACCAGCCTCAGAGCCCAGGCTGGCACGCAGCTCCTGCCTGGGGACAGTGACACCCCTGAGCTGGACTTCTGGGGGCTGGAGATGGGTCTTGAACCTCCTGGCTGAGCATTCCTGGGGCCAGACACGGGTCTGGGGAGGTGCAGCCTCCGTGTGTGGGCAGCAGCGAGTCCCGGGATAGCCAAACATCCCATCCCAGCTGTTCCAGTGGGACACGTCCCTCGAGCCCTGCCCAGGCGGCCCCGGGCCCTGTCACAGGTAGGTGATCTCGATGACATTGGGCTCAGCACTGCCGTGGGGAAGGTAGTGGTTGCAGGAGCAGTGGCAGGTCACTCCAGCCGAGCCCATCTTCCCGTGGGCATCCAGGCGCCTCCAGTCGGTGAGGAGCACGCTGTCCATGTGCTGGGCCATGGGCTCGTGGTGCAGCGTGACCTGCACCGTGCGCAGCTGGGGGCCGTAGTGCACCACCAGCACGATGAGCACGGCCAGCAGCACGAAGAGCACCACGATCACCGAGATCACCGGCAGCGCGTCCGATTTCTTGGTCACGCTCTTGACGATGGAGACGGGAGTGAAGGCGGCCACGTCCTGGGGCTCGGGCTGTCTCAGCTGGCTGCCGGGCACCGAGGCGTTCATGGCTCAGCGGGGTGACCTGGCACGGGGACACGGGCGGTGACCACCGAGCCGAGCCCATCCCTGTCCTCATCTCGTGCCCTCGAGCCCGCAGCTCCTGCCTGCACGTGCAGCTGCCAGGGAATGGGACGATCCCGTGAGTGTCCCCTCCCTCGGGCTCACGACACAGAAGTTTTGGTGGTGAAGTCTGGGGCTTGCAGGATGAGGCAATCCTTGCATCCCCCTGTCCTGGGCGCCTTTGGACACTACGCCCGGCTCTTGTGGGGAGCCCTCTGCCCTCCCCTCTCCGTCCCCGGCCCCACGGTGCAGATCCGGGACCAAACCCCACGGGGACCTCCCAGGGGGACCCAGCCCCGTCAGTCGCCCCTCGCCAGAGACAAGATTCCGTGGAGCCAGCACGGGTGGGAGCAGGGGACAATGGGAAAGGAAGGAAGGAGAGCCCTGCCAGCCCCACGGGGTACCTGAGCGTCCCTGCTGCCTGGGAATCATCATCTCCGGCGGCGGGGCTGGGAAGCTGCCGCCGGGGCGAGCAGGATGAGCTGCGGGCTGGTTCTCCGGTGAAGGTGCAGCCGGACTAACCTCGGAAGTTGCCACGTCACGGCCCGGCCCCGCCGCCGCCGGGACTCCCCGGGGCACACGCGGGGCGCCCGCTCATCCCGCGGGCAGCGCTGCTCCCGTCCCTGCCGCTGCCACATCAGCGCTGCCGCCCTGCGACCCTCCTGTCCCCCGCGGCGGGACAAGGGCCCTTTTGTCTGGGGAGAAGCACCCTCCCTCCCCGCTTCGGCTGCAGGAAACCTCCCTGCTGCCACCGGCGGGGCGTGAAATTTGAATGCGGTGAAGGAAT
Organism: Hypocryptadius cinnamomeus; assembly: GCA_013400635.1. Classification (NCBI taxonomy): domain Eukaryota; kingdom Metazoa; phylum Chordata; class Aves; order Passeriformes; family Zosteropidae; genus Hypocryptadius; species Hypocryptadius cinnamomeus. The sequence goes on from VYZP01001290.1 coordinate 119,594, forward strand.
GGGTGTAAAAAATCCCCTTCGGCCTGTGAGCTGTTTGCACAGCCCGGCACACCCACGCTGTGCTCCGGGCTGGAGGGGCTCTGTCCTCAGGGATGGCACAGCCCCGGGGATGGTGGCCCCTGCCGGGGGTCCCACCGCTGCAGAATTTGCCCATTTGCCAGTACAGCTGTGGGGTGAGTCCATGGGGAGCTCTGGATGCTTTGGGCCTCCAGTTCAATGGTTGGACTCAATGATTTTGGAGGCTTTTCCAACCTAAAGGATTGTGTGAGCTGCTGGGGGTTACAGGCAGGAGCCAGAGCCGGGTCAGGGCTGGCACATCCCTCCCCTCACACGTGTCCCCACCCTGCACACAGGTACATCCCCCTGGCCCAGGGGTGTCGTGTGTCACACCCTCTGCCCCAGCAGTGACCTTGAGCACATCGCAGAGCAGGAAATATGGATCTCTCAGAGTTTCAGCCATTACAAAATGCATCTTCCCATCCTTCCACCCCAAAACACCACTGCTCTTACCTGCAGGCTCTCAGCAGACAGGCTGGGGTGAATATTTGAGCTCTGTCCTTCCTGCACGTGGGGAGAACACGGTGGGAAATGCCTTTTCCCATCCAGCCGAGCATCCAGAAGAGATCCAACTGCGTGTGAGCTTCTGGGTATTTGCACTCATTTCAGGATCCAGTAAAACCTTAATCTACAGCATAATCTCTGAGCACCACATCTGTGCAAGGGACAAAAGGATGGGGGGGCTGCTGGCAGGGGGTTTGTCCCAGCAAGGCTGCTGTGGAGGCCGCCAGCCTTGGGCCTGGTGGTTTTCCTGGCGGGTTGGAGGGGTTGGAAGAGACCCACAGAATGTGAGGAGCTGTGCCATGCAGGGGGATGATTCCCTCCAGTGCTGCTGCCATCTGCCAGCTGTGGGAGCAAGGATCCTGCTGGCAGCATAGGACACCCTTGATGCTCTCCATGCAGTGAAGGAGAATCTCCTTGGCCTTTGGCTGAGGTTCTGTGGCGTTTGGGGGCTGTGGGAGGGGGCTGGACCAGCCCCTCAGACCAGCAGACAGAATCCTCTGGCTGTGCATCCTGAACACTCACACAGACCGCCCAAGAAGGACACAGGAGCCTTTCCTAGGTGAGAACACTAAAATGCTTTTCCTCCTGCAAACACCACTGACATCCAGCACAGGATAAACCAGAACCTCTGAGGTCACACTGTGACAGGCAGGACCTGCACAGAGCAGCACAACACAAGGTCAGGGCCAAGAAACCAAATGCCTGAGCCCCTCGGGCTGGATGGCAGCAGAACCAGCCCAGTTTTCCAGTTCCTGCCCTTCTCCAGGAACTGGGGATCGGGTAGGTCCAAGCCCAGCATGTACTGTGTGTCCTGCAGGGAGGGCGGCTGTGCTGCCAGAAGAGGAGCATCCCAAAGCCACCATCCCAAAGCCACCATCCCAAAGCCACCATCCCAAGGCCACCATCCCAAGGCCACCATCCCAAAGCCACCAGCCCAAGGCCAGCATCCCAAGGCCACCATCCCAAAGCTGGCAGGTCCCAGTGCCCAGACTCGCTGGAGCTGCCCAGGGAGGCACAGGGTACAGGGCAGGCCCAGCTGCTGAGCCACCCTGGCCCCACCAGGAGCAGTTATCCCTAAATTCCTCCAGATGTGTAAGAAACATCCTCTCAGGTGCCGGGGAGGCTCCTCCAGCAGCTCTTACCCCGGGGAGGCTGATGTGGGGGGGGATGGGACCTGGGGCACATCGCACCACACACAAAACACCTCCCAAAAAACTCCGGCACCGAAGGAAGGCGCTGAGGCCCAGAGCAGGGCATCCCCCAGAGCGGGACCGAACCCCGGCAAAGCCCGGCGAGGTTTCCTCTGCCGCCGGTGAGCGATGTCTCACATCCTCCCCGGCCATAATGAGCTGAAAAACACAGTTCCCCTGTGGACTGAGCCCGTTTCCTCCTATTCTTTAACAGGAAGCTGTGTGAGAGTCAGCCCAGGCAGGCGAATCGCTGCTCGCGGTCCCTCCCGGGATGGCCAGAAGCTCTGCGAGCCGCAAAGCAGCGCGGAGATGCCGCTCCCGTCCCTCCATCCTCTGCTCTGGCTCCTCCTGCTGCTCCCAGGTGAGCTGCTCCGCACCCCGGCGAGCACGAGGCGCTGCCGGACGGGGGGATTTGGGGGGCCCGGGGCCGCGGGGGGCTCCAAAGGCAACCGGGCAGAGGCTGGGAGCTGCCACGGGAAAGCTCAGCCTTGCAGCTCAGGGGTGGCAGCAGTCGGGCTGCTGGGGAAAACGTGGCTTTGTCAGGTTTACAGGGTTTGTTTGGCACTGCTGGAATACAAAGATTCGTTTGCAGGTTAATGAAAGGAGTGCTTCTGCCGAGGGGTTTGGAGTAAGTGACTTTTGTCAAGTAAGAGTCAAGGTGGAATGTTTCAATGTACAGGACATTGTTTTCCTCAAAAATACTTTTTACTTTTTGCTCTCATTAGTATCGATACAAAGCCCACGTGCAAGGCTCGTGCAGAGCACATCTCGTCCTTGCTGTAATAATTCTGCTGCTTTGGGGTAATTATTCTTTAACTTCTCTTTCCCATCTGAGTCGAGGTGTGGGATGAAGGAGCTGGGTTCCTGCTCCAAAGGATGACAGGTTGCTTTTCCCTGCATTGTCAGGCCCCTCTTCCCTTGCTGACAGCTGTAGTAGCTGGGAGCTGGAATACATTCAAAGGAATATAAAATAATGTGTCTCCAACTCCGAGGTTTTATCATTAAACCATAGAAGCTGCCTCGGGTTACAGCCACTGTGCTGGTAATAATGGGATTTTTAAAAGGCAGAGAATCATAGAATGGTTTGTGTTGGAAAGGAAAGATCATCTCATTCTGTAGACTACAGAAAGCAATTCGGTTTGTAGCTGTATAATTCCAAGAAATAAGAGCACATGGATTGGAAATGTTCTCTCTTCATTAGAAGCTAACACTGCTGAGGGGGGATTTGTGCCTGGGATCAGAGCAAGGATCACACCAAGGGGCTCTGAATGCTTTGGCCACCCTGTGACACTCCTTAATGCCCACCCAGAATGCTGCTTTTCCTTTTAAAAGTGCTCAGAAGGGCTTTTATGGGACAGCAATGGCACAGAGGGGATCAGGCCCCTTCCCTGGCTGGCTGCACCACGCCTAGGTCCATGGAGTGGGAATCCCAGAGGCACTGCCCAGAATCCCAGAATTCCAGCTTCCAGGAGCACCTAGCGCTGCAGCACAGGTGGAAGGGATGCCACCCTCTATCCTTCAGTCTCAGCATCGCCCTGTCCTCTCAAAGCCACCTGTCTAAAATCAGGGGCAGGGACCGTCCCCCTCCGCGGTCACACCTCTCCCACCAAACCGGCCTTCCCTGGAATGTCCTGCCTCCCTCTTCTGCGCTGATCCAACAGCCCCAACATGGCTTTTTAATTTCATTTTTCATTTTACAGCAAGTCCCAAAGGTGGTGCAGCCCCTGGGGGAAGCTTCTGCACAAGGCAAAGCAGCAGCTTAGGAGAGAGGCAGTCAGGCTCCATGGTGCCGCTGGTTTCCTGGCACGCCAGCAGCTGGAAAAGGGAATTAGGGGCTGTGGAACAAGGTTCCCTGCCCTGGAGGAGATGGATGTAACCTCGAGGAGACACAGAATCAGCTTAGGCTGGACACTAACACCTGCCTGGTCCCACACAGGCCTTTCTTGCTTTTGCTTGGTGCAAATTCAGTATTTTATTAATTTATCATTTCCTAAATTAAATTTCTCCACTTTCACAGTTATTTCTGAAGGGCGGTTCAAATAAGGGAAGTACAAACTGTTATTTTGAAATTGCTGAATTGGGAAGGTCTGGCACATTTCCAATTTGGTTTTCCTCACCCTGGAAACACTTAGCAGAAAATTTGTCCAAACAAACCTCTTCCTATAGACCCTTCCCATTACAATGGGCAGGCATTTTCCAGACAAAAGATTTCCACTGAAAAAATGCCTCCTCAAAGCTGATGAAAACCCAGCAGGATTTCCCACTGTTGTTGTTCCATCCACTGCTCTCCTTATCTGTGCCACAGCCTGTGGATGGATAATGCCACAAGAAATGTGGTATTTCAAAAGCAGACGTGTTTTGTGATATATGTTTGATATAATCAAAAAGATGGGGTGCAGCTAAAGGACAGGCACCCGGATTCCAGACTTGCATCCCCAAACCAGGGCATCCTAAAGCAGATTTCTCAGCCAAGGGCGAGGCCAGCCCAGCCCTGAGGTGGTGAACAAGGAAGAGAAAGCAGGAGGTGGTTTGGAGAAATGTTTGCTCACACAACAAACTGCTCCCTTCGGTAACATGAAACCCCTCGGTGACTCTGCAGATCTGAAGCAGCAGCTTCCAGGAATTCTGTCCCATTTACAATAGGTGAGTCAACAACAGGTGTCCTTGCAGGAGGTGGTGCTGGTGTCCCAAAGCCAGGAAGGTTCCTGCTGGGAAGCCAGGCTGGAGAAGGGAGCTGGAGCTTCTGCAGCACCAGCAAAGTCCCAGCTGGGAGCTCTCCTGGCCCCAGTTCCCAGAGGAGCCCACCCAGCACGACCCAACCCCCTCAGCAGGGGAGAAGCTCCCACGTGAGTCCAGAGCAGGCACCAGGATGCTCAGAGGGATGGAGCAGCTCTGCCATAGAGCCAGGCTGGGAGAGCTGGGGGTGCTC
>VYZP01001302.1:0-17989 GCA_013400635.1 Hypocryptadius cinnamomeus
CCTGAGAAACAGCTTCACTCACTGTCCCTAGGATTTGCACTGGAACAAAATGTAGCACAGGAGTAAGTAAAAATTTTCTAGCAGGCTGGAATTCCTGCTGTGTGAGAGACCAGAGTTTAGTGAGAGCCAGTCACAAGTTCCAGAGCCAAGGATAAGAATGGCCATTGAGGGATTTAAAGCAAATGCAGAACACAGGCTTGGTTATTGTTTCAGTCACTTCAGAACACTGAGTGGTCTGTCCATTTAATTCTTATGAACAGGTGTTGCTTTTTTTGCAAGAGGCAAGAGTTCAAGTTCTCAAGTATATAGCTCAATTAGAGTGCTCTCACCTAGTATTTTTAGCTAATACAACAAGTGTAAATCTGATATTCTGCAAAGCAAGTGCTGAAGTCTTGATATGTACCTTGATTTTCTTCCTAAGGTCAGCTGCCACTTTTCTCCACAACCCTGTTATTCCTGCTAGAAAATATACTTAACAGTTACACAGTGTGAAATCTCCTTTTGTTTTGTTCCTGTAACATGGTATTTTCTTCAAACAATATTTAACTAGGGAGTTCATCTTTGGCATAACTCTTACTTCAGTGGAACTACATCAGAAACATATTTTGTCTCTAGAAACCAAGTAATGGATCAAAGATTTATCATTAGAATATCTTGTACTCTGTCACCCTGTAAATGCTTTCCACATCAGAGGCAAGGCCTTCTTTAGGACGAATGAGATAACACACTTTACTACAGTTTGTTGTAGGCTTGTTTCTTTCCACATTTAAATAGATTTGACTGAAGTTAATTCTTATTGCTGGATTTACAGATCTGTTGGGTTAAATCTTCTTCCCAATGAACTTGTCTAATATTGTCATCAGGAATGGAAGCTTTCCCACAGGTTACCCTGCTAATCTGTACCATTACTAGGCCTTGAATGTGTGAGATAAGTGGATTCTTCTTATTATTTCAGCTAGAAAGTAAATTGCTAAGCAGCTAAATTAAGGTAAATCAATGTATTACTTATCTAAAACAAAATGAAGTCATATAGAAAGACGCTGAGTTAAACACGTACATGTTTTAACCAATGCAGTTAGTCCAGAAATAGACACCTTTTGATGAGTGATGTTGCAATTATAAGTGACTTGTGACTTCCTTGCTTCCAGAAATTACTGCTGCCACAGCCTCCTAGCAGAGCAGTTTGTGTGCTTTCATTTCAGGTGACATCAATCAGTTTAGTTCTGGCCACCACTTTAAACCATTCAACCTAACCTGGTTTCTTTTGCTCAATGAAAATTGGAAACCTTCTTCCACAAAACTGGGTCAGTAACCTCTGGTATAGTGGTACCATCACCATTGCAGCTGATGCTAGATGAGGACTTTTATGCTCAGCAGAAATTGGTGCAACCTCTTTAGGTAACTTGCTTTTTGGCACATGTGGTCCTGAAGAAATAGGCTCACTGTAGTACAGGTGCTGATGGTATTGTATTGATGGGGTTTTGATTCCTAAGACACTGTGTGAGGATGCAAGTTTCATTAAATTCTCTCAATGTATTTCTTTGTGGTTTTCCCTCCTTCTCTTTATTTAAAAGTGTGGCTGAAAAACTTGAATTTTTTAGTTTTCACTACAGATTTAAATGGCTCAGAACTGGGGCTTTTCATGTTTCACATGGCTGCTATTACTTGCCAGTAACTTTTTTGATAATGGATCTTCCTAGTTAACTATGAACCACATAGAGAAAAATATGTTAGTCAAGGTGTCTGTTGACCTACACCAGTTGATGGTACTTTGGCATCTAACAGATAAAATATAGCTCTGGGTTCACTTCTCACTTGTCCCATCAGTATAAAGGGTAAAAGTTAGGTACACTAGGCAGAGGCAGTTGTGCAAATTCTCATTTTTGTACTGTACATCAGGGAGCCTGGGGAAGGAATAGCAAAATAAGTTCAGATTTAATATGAAGAAAATGGAGTCTTTACTAGAATTGAAGCATCTTGGATGACAAATTTCTGAAAAGTAAAAACTACTTCCTCTAGCACTTTTACATTCCTGCTTGCAAAAAGGAGTAGCCAAAGAATAGCCAAAATAGTGTGAAAGTGCTCTTGTGGGATAGTGAGCCTGCAGGAAAGGCAGATGTTTCTGCTCTCCCAGAGCAGGGCTGTGCTCAAGTGGAATCTTAGCTCAAACTAGGCAGTGCCAGACCAGGCAGTTTGTGTCCAAATCACGACTGAAACGATTTGCTAGTGAGATTCCAAGGTGGCTGGCTAGAGAGCTGCAATAAAACCTCCCAAAGCAGTAAGTTAGACCTGAAACAATTAGCCAGCTTTGTGTGCCTGCCTCAAATTGCTGGTGTGTGAGAGAAGGGAGTTTATTTTAGTTCACAGAGTTATCTATAGGCTAAAAATTTAGTTATTAATTTCCTATATAAGGTTTATTCAAGTACAAGTATATGTACATTATAAAATATTTATAAGGGTAGTTACAACATGGAAATATGGTGTCTGTTTCTGGCTGTACAAATTTTGGAGGAAGAAAATGGAAAAATATTCTGAACTGGAGGCATTAAAAGGGACTGCTAGCATGAAATTCAAAGGCAGAAAACTCAGGCATTAGATTTGCCTTCTAGTTGTTTTAAACTATTTTTTTTCCCTCATCTCTGTATGAAAGTTGTGAAAAATGGCAATATCCAGATTTAAGCAAAGAATTGTCGAAACTGCAGTGTAAGCAAACAGAGGTGCATTAGCTTTTTTTTTTCTAGTGTCTTCTGTACAGTGACCTTCAATATGACTTCTGTTAACAGGAGGTTAAAATGCTTTTGATAGGAACATGAACTTTGAAGTTGGTTGTATTCCTATTACTGGAAGCTTTGTTACAAGAGATTTCCACCCTTCCCACCCCACTGTAGAGAGGTTTTCTTGTGGATGAAACAGAAGACGAGTGCTTTTCCCAGGAGAGCTCACAGCCTAGCATGAGTATTACAAAATCACCACCCAGCTCCTCTTCCTTCTTCCTATAGGAATAAGTTTTTCTTTTGTTTTCATGAGGTCAAATTCACTGATGAGTTTTAGTGGAGTGTGGTCTGCCCCTGGTGTCCATTTTACTCATATGATAATTTCTACAGCATCTCAAGCAATCATGGTCTGTCAGGACCTTCACCTCAGGGGCGATTTGGGCATCTGCACAGTGTTCCATTAACATCAAGTGTGGGCTTTGATTCAACAGTGACTCAGAGCTGAGGGCAGAATGTTGCTTCATGAAATACCAGCTATGCACTCTGTACCGCCTGGGATTTTTTATAAATTGCAGAGCATCCCAAGAGATTCTGATTTATTTCTTGAGTCAACGGGGCTTTGGTAGTTAGGGGCTGCTCTGAAATCCTTCTGCTGGTAATGTACTTGAGACATCACCAAGTACTTGATGTACAAGTACTTGGTGGTTGTACTGGATGCAGTGTGAGCTGATCCAGAAGCAGCAGTTTTTGTCTGTTTGTTTGTTTTAACACATAACAGAAGATTGTTGAGGCTACCGAGAGCATTGGAGAGGCATATTTATTTATTTATAGACACACTGTTTACATATCATAGCTTGATGAAAAGCTGAAGTCATTACACTTGAACCAAACATGTGACTCTGTAGTTATCTGCATCATGCTGCATGGCTGTAGGCCAAGGCAATATATGTATGTTGGCAATATATTCTGAGCTGCAGTTGTGCAGCTGAAGCAGTTGTTCCTTTAGCTTGCCTTTGCTTCTCTCCTGAAAGTTAATATCCCCTTGGAGTGCCACCTAAGCTCCTTTTAGATATCTCTTTTAAAAGTAATTCAGACTAGCATAAACAAGTAACTTAAGCAGCAGGTCTCTTTACTTGAGTTTGTCTCAACTGATGGTTATGGAATGCTTGCACAAGCCCCTTGGCTAGTGGCAAAGGTGGTAACTTCTGGCAAAGGCCTTGGGAATGAAGTGGGAAGTGGCAGACTCTCCATGTAACGTGATGGCACTTAGAGGACATGTGACAAAGTCATTTCCTTTCATAGTTTTTTATATAAGCCTTGTTTTGCCTATGTAGCTTCCACTGGCAGCAACATTAATTTAAATGGAATAAAATGTTCATAAGTTTTCCTTTCTGAGTCACCACTGGGATTTAGTGTAATGGCATTCTGCAGTGTGCAAAGGTGGAGAGAGGGGGTAAAACGTCACAGCACATCCAGAGTCGAACTCCATATTCTGCTGTGGTGCATCCAGTTTGAGCAATACCACAAGGGTTATGCCTGTTTCTTATGAATGGTTCTTTTTGAAAGAGAGATACTTTTTTGCTGATAACTTGACAAATGCACAAGAGTAATTGTTCTTCCTGTTGACGGGGTTGTGCAGATTATCCATTTTGAAGGAATTTTTGTTCTGTCTCTCAGGTGAAGCTCCCACTAAACACTGCCTCTTTCTTCTTTGGAGGCTCTATTGGTGCACCTTCGCAATATCATCTAGGTGAATAGGGAACCACATCTGGGCTTCTGTCAGGAGTAGTCTCTTAATGAGAGATCCAGCCATGTTTTTTGTTATATTTGTTCTTTGAAGTACGTTAATGTGTTGCTTGCATGCCGAGATAAACTGGACAGAATGGACAGATAGAAGGTTGGTAGTGCAGGATGAGAGAAAAGAGGGTAGAGCAACAGCACTGCAGGAAAAAATAGCAGGAAAGTTCAATTTTGTGGCCTCATGGAAGGCCCACGGTAGTGGGCACAGTAACATAATGTTCCTAGCAAAACTGTCTTGTCCTCTTCAGTGTCTGTATGATCACACTTGTTTTGCAGCATGGATGGCAGAAACTGTGAAGGGGCTAACAGAGTAAAATGAGGCTGAGTTAACAAGTTAATGACTTCTGAGGGTGAGGGTGAAGATCCTTGAGATATATTGAAACAACGGAGACAACTCCTAAAACCTCCTAGATTCCATCTCTTTCAAAATATGAAAAAAAAAATGCTGGATCAGTGCAGGATGTGTAGGACTTGCTGACTGATGGTGTAGGTCTGTAATTGATTTTAGCCAGTGCTGCAGTCTTGCTGCCAGCAGTTCCTGACCGTATGTCCTAACCTGACACTGCCTTTCCTTGTACCAGATGTGAAGTGGTTAAGACAAGAGAACCCATTGCACTTAAAACATTTTGCTTTGTTTTCACATCATTCTTTTACATTTACTGATTGTATGAGAGTTTGTGTGGCATAGGGGAGAAGACAGACGTGATGGGAACAGTGGGAGGAGAAGGGTAGAGGACATTTATTTCAAGGTCAGTGCAAGCTACTGCTGTCTTTAACTGATTGTGGGACTGTGGCACAGAAGGCACAGAATGGCCATGTAGTGAGGCAAGGAAGCAGATAAAGCATGTCTGGTTGATTAAAATAGTGCAGGTGTTGAAGGTAATGTACAGGTCCTGTGCTTGGAGACAGTTTACGTCCCTGTGCCTTTAGCTCCTCTATCAGCAGAAGAGCAGATAAATCCCTCAAGAGGTTCCTGTGGGATATAATTCAGTAAAGCCCTCAGGAGGAGAGGTTTGTAGAGATAGGCAGTGTTTGTAGATTGAAACCAGGTGCCTGTGTTGACCAAGAAAGTTTGCAGCATTTACACTTGGCTGGAAGTGAGCGAGTTTCTCTGGCCTGGTGCAGACCTTTCTTCAGGAACCGGGACTGCCACTTTATAACGCTGAGTTTGTGCTGCACATTTTGGTCTGCAGCCTTCAGTGATGAAAAATAGAGCTCAGCAGCCTTCAGTGTTGCATATTCGTCCTCACGTGTGTGGCAGAGTGTTGACTTTCACTGAGAGTCTACCCTTAAGTAGGTTATATCAGGTAGCACCTGCAGGATAGGGAGATGCCACAAAGCAATTGATCTAGCAGCCCACAGCTAGGAGAACAAGGGCAGGATGTTGTCTGAAATGTCTCAGTAGTGAAACTGACTACTGTTTGCTTCTTTTTGGTATATACCCCTAGGCCCTGTGTAGTCTGCAGACCCTCCAGAAGGGGAAGAACAAGCCACAGTGCCAGCAGAAAAAAATTATTGTGATGTTGAGGGGCATGAAGAGGTGGTGTTTAATTTGATTTCAAATAGGGACTGTTGTGATATTAATGAAAGTGCAGAGAGGTCTGGAGAAGGGGCCTACTTGCTTCTCTCTTGCTTCCTTGTAGCTTTGCTAAGCAGATATTTCTGCTTACTCCTGGTTTTCCCCACTAAAAGTTCCCATGTGCAATGATTTTGTTTAGATCTGTTTCTGTTAAAGAGGGCAAAGAGAGACCATTATGAGTCCTCCAGAACTGTGCTAGGTTTAAAGAAAAAGCTGAGGTCTTGGTTTTACAATAAGACTGACTCTTCAGTTTGTTTCCAGTGTATTTCCAGTGCTACTAATTAGTTATGTGCTGTTTTACTATTTTAACATTCTCAGGTCAAAAACTACTCTTGCACATAATGTTGACTGTCATAGAATCATATAGGTTGGAAAAAGCCATTGAGATCATTGAGTCCAACTATTAATCCAGCACCTGAGTTCCACATCTAAATGTCTTTTAAATACCTCCAAGGATGGTGACTCAACCACTTTTCTGGGCAGTCTGTTCCAGTGCTTGATAACCCTTTTGGTGAAAAACTTTTTTCCAAATATCCAAGCTAGACCTGTCCTGGTCCAACTTGAAGCCATTTCCTCTCTTCCTGCCCCTTGTTAATTGGGTAAAGAAACTCACACCATGAATGAGCTTCCTCAAGGAAGACACATTTTATATCTTTTTATCTACCAGACATATAACAAATGCACTTTTACCTTCTCTCTTGGTCAAATAGACCAGCCATAACAAAATTTTAAGCATGATATTTTGTTACTTTTCAAAACTGCTCTGCTCAGTAGTGTAATTTGAGTGAACCCTGGCTTTCTGGCTGCACCTCTTTTGTTCCAGAGATGTTCCCTTTTTCCAGCATTACACATGTGTGAGTGGAGTGGATGTCAAATACCATAGTATTTGGTGTACTTTGGTTTCTTGCTGTTCCTTATCACTACAGTTTAGCACTTTTTCTTTAATCTTCTGGTTCTTATAAAAACATATGGGAACAGTGGGCGAGAAGGAAACATACGAAAGTTCTTACAAGAGGAGATGTGATGAGTTGAGGGGGCATCCTGCCTGGGGTGTCTGCCTGGGGCTCTGACAGGCTCCCCATGCCTTGCCAGGCTTCTCAGCAGCATGTGCCTGGCTCCCTGCTTTAGCAGGAACGGCGAGCAGTTGGTCAGCACTTTCAGACCAGGAGGTTTTCCACATAACAAAGCCTGTGGTGCTTCTGGGCTGGCTTCCTCTCAGGCTCTAATCTGATTTCAGTCAAAAAAGGATGTAAAGGTAGAGTGATTTCTGCTGAAAAAAATGGAAAGCATGAGAATAAACCTGCAAGACATCGCTTTGACTGAAGTCAGAACAGGGCAAGAGGAAGGGAATTACTACTTCTAGAAAATCAAAAGACATTCATCAAAAGGCAGTGCTGTGTATCCACCTGGCAGGAACACACAAGTTTATTTTTGTCCTGGGAAGCTGTTTCTGAATCTTTGAAATGTAACCCTTGTTACTGCAAGTTTGAGGAGTTTGCTGAGTATCAGACTGCTGAGCAATTCACTTTGCTACATTTTTGTGTCCTTCCTTCTTCTCCTCCCCAAGGAAGACATCTTTCCAAGCTCCTGCCCCCTCCCAAAATACCGTAGTAACCCACCGGCTTTGCCAGAAAATGCTTAGCACATTAGCGGGTTTAAGTTTCATAGTTGTAATGGTTCAGAAGGCCAGAGAGCTGCATAGATTTCATTCCAGTGTCCTTTCCAGCCTTTTGACAACGCTTGGTGGGCAGTTACAAATGAAGCCCGCGGTACAGATGAAATATGAGTTGCTGCTCTGCCCAGAGAAGCAAGCTGTGTATGTGTGGATGTGGCAGAGGGAGGAGGGCTATGAGGTCAGCTGGATGTCTGTAGTGAGAGAAGTGTGAATGGCAAGAGTAAGTTTTCCATTACATAGTGTCCAAATAAAAATGGTTGTAGTTATTGAGGTTATCTGTTCTAGAGTGAAAAAAAATGGTCAGCACTGCCCTATCCAGCATTCTCTTTAAATAAGCTCTGTTTTTGCCCTGTTGTTTTGGCTGTCTTAGATGATTCCTGTATTCTCTAAATTACTTCCGTAATTGCTTGTGTGCCAGATTCTGCTCACAGTTTCAGGAGCATGACATCAGGAACTATTCTTCCCACGTTAATGGAGTGATGCTAATTTTTTTCTTCTTAATGTGATGCAACTGAGAGCACTTCTTGGTCCCTTCTGTATTAACACCTGTTAGCAAGAACAGAGAGGCCCCCACTCTGCTGAATGGAGACAGAGAGTGGCTTATCTTTCTTGCAGATGTTACTGTCTTTTTTTCTGCTTGGTGTGAGGAGGCACGATGGAGCACAGGAATGTATCATATCTTTTCCATTCCTCTCCCTGCTGGTTTGGGGCAGCAAAAAATGAGAGGGGATTAGGGACCCATTAGCAAAGTGAAAGGGAGAATGCTTAATAAACTCCTATTTTCTAGAGCATGGGATCTGACTTTTAGGTGGTGGCTGAAGGCAGGGCTTCAAGTGGCGTATATGCAGAGAGAATGCATACACTTACTTTCTTTTCCCAAAATTGTAATACTGGAGACCTTTGGTGTGCAAAAGCTGCTTTCAGGTTCTCTGACTGCCAGCCAACTTCAGGCTCAGCCCCATTCTCACATCCCCTTGCTGTAGGCTGGCTCAGGAGCTGACCCCCAATTACAAAGACAGAGGGCTGATGGTCACACAGCTGAAGGACAGGACCTCACTTCTTAAGAGTCAGCAACCCAGTCCCAAGTTACTTCTAGCCTGGGAGCTCCTCCCTTGAGCAGGGAAAATTTAACTTTTACCTCCAAGCAAAACAGTCCCTTCCAGTTCCCATAGCCTTTTTAGCTCCACAGGAGCTTCCCTCACAAAGGTGAGGTACTGCTGATTGTCTCCTGCACTGCTGCAGGGCCACACAGTTTCTGCTAAATTTGGTCTTTGCCCCATTCTGGGCCTAGGTGGACTCAGCAGCAGCTCTGAGCTCTTCCCACAGAGGTTAAACACTATCAGCTGGCTGGCCAGAGGTGTCCTGCTTTGTGTCAAGTAGGTGCTACTGTATTCCCTTTCCAACACTGCACAATAATGAGGTCTGAATCCATTAGGGAACAGTGCTTGAGTGCTGCCCTGCAACGTAGACTGTCACTACAGGGCTGTAAATACCTTTAATAACTGTTTGTGTTGGTATTTCCTTGCTGCAGTGCAGAACCACCCTGTAGCTCATTGGAAGTGTGTCTGACCACGCTGCAGTCAGGTGGCTTTCACCAGGAACACACAGACTTGTGTGCAGCTGAGTACAAGTTGCGTGGCAACATCCTACAAGGGCTGATCTTCAGTGTTTTCAGGATTTAAAAAAAAATCTTTGCTCATTATTTGGAGAGACGGTATGCTGGAGTGATTGGACATTGTCTCTGGAGGAAGCAAGAGCTCCATCAGTAGTATCTACAGGGAGGAGCAGGGTTCACTTAGAAGGACTAAAGGAAAAAGTGCTTATTTTTGTCTGCTTTTTTTGTGTAGCCTTTCATTGTCCATGGACCAAGTGATAATTGTTTATACCAGGTGGTCATAGTTACTATTGTACTAAAAGAAAAATCAAGAAAGAACATTCAGATTTTTGCAGAATTGATAGGCTACTCCACTCTTTTTGTGTCAAGGATGTGTCTAATGTAACATACTGTCTCTTAATAACAAACAGACAGAAGAAGCAAAAAACCCACATAACTCCAAGTCTTTATTTCAATACTTCCCTCATATTGCATAACTTTATGAATGCAAGTGGCATGTTTTAAACAGGTGTAGAGTTGTGCCTCACTGCTTCCTGTATTTCAAACCCTGCTATCTGATTGGAATGGGAGCACAGGTATTGCATGCCTGTGTGCCTTGGTAACCCTGGATTATGCATTCACTGAACCACGAGCCCCTTTGCTTTTCTGTGTCCGGAGCTGGCGCTCATCTCCCTTCACCGCTCTCGCCTCCTGCTGCTTCTGCACATGGTGCAGTCATGCACCGGGCTGAGCTCCTGCTCATGCCAAATCCACCATGCTGTTGAAGGAGGATGTTACAGTGCTGGAACCAATTGCAGCATAAAGAAGCCAAGAAATACATGAAAAAGGGAACTGTGTTTAAATCATCACATCAAATAAAAGAAAAACCCAAATAAATGTGAAGAGAAACATGAAATTTTGTCTTTGATGTTCTGTGCTGGGAAGGTTTCAATCTCTTTTTAAAGCTCCTCCTCCACCCTCTTGCTTCTTATGGGATTGTATCCAATATTCCAGTGTTCATGTAATGCCTTGACTTTGCTATCATTCTTCTTGGGATAATTATAGGTTAGTATAATGTACCTATTGTTCTGTTCCACAAAGCAGCACTGTCATACGGATGGCAGGGGTGAGGTGGGGGGGATCTTTGTGTGTTCTCCTGCATCCACATTGTGTCTTTAATTAATGTTCTTCCTTGTCTTTTTTAAAAAATTTTTTTCCTTCCCATGGTACATGCTAAGTACTTCCCCTTCTCAGACTGTTGGTCTCTTTTTCCAGTTACACTGGTGCCCTGTTTTTTTGGTTTTGGCTGAGTTCATCCCCATCATAGCAGGCTTGCCTTTCAGATGAAAATAACATGAAAAGCGAGTGATGAGTTACTGGTGTTTACAGAGAAAGCAGATAAATTATTCTTTCCTAAACCATGTTTGTTGGGTCTTTTGTTATCTTGTATGATTTTTCCTAAATTCAGAGAGAAGAAGAAAACTACCCTGTGCCCAGGGGCTCCACTCTGCATTTGGGCCTTGCTGCAGAAGGCATTGCATAAACATGTACTAACATGGTCCCTGACTGGAGTGCTCACATGTTTTTCTGTAACAGGATTCGTCTTTGCCCTCCAGGTGCAGCTGTGGGAGACTGCTGTTGAGTGTTGTACAGTGGTTTTGGTGCTGGGTCTTCCATTGTGTTTGCTAGACAAGGTGCTGAGGATAGTATTGGGCGCTTGAGCAATATAAGGAGAGGCTGAAGAGCCCAGTTAATCTCAGTTGTTGTACCCAGGAGATAATGTTGGTTACTAATTGGTGGAGAAGCTGTGTCATCAATTGCTTGCTTTCTCTTGTTGCCACCTCCAAGATAATATTCAGAGCTGGTGATATATTTTAACCCATAGGTTCATCTAGATTAGGTGCTGTGTATTTTGCTGTAAACTACTTTTTCCTTTTGAGTCAACTAAATGGTCTGGATGGATGGATCCTAACTAGCCCATCAAAGTAAAACAGTAGTGGGCTGCTTTTTTTATTTTTCCAGGACTTCACACAACTTCCTTCCCTTTGAGTAGGTTTACCAGAATGATGAAATGGGAAACCTCCAAATGATTGTGTTTTTGAAACCTATTGTTATAAAGGAGGGGATTATAGATTTTGGAAAAATCTGGATTAAAACCTCTCTGCTAACAATGAGTGTGCCTTGAGTACATGCAGCTTCCCTTCTGTGAATGGATACAAGTGTGTTCTGTGGTCAGAACTTGGTCTCCTCTTCTGCAGCTCCTGGGCTTCCTCTTGCTCCTGATGCACATAGCCAAAACATGGTTTCAACTAAAATGTTTCTTTTAAGATACCTTACAGGAATCTTGGAAAGATCTGAAGGCTCATACAACTTTGTCATTGCTAAGTTCTTCTATGACAGGGAGTGACTTCTACTGTGAAGTGTTTAAAATTGTCAGTATCTGTACACCTTCACATATTTGCAAGTCTGAAAAAGCATGGTGTCCCTCTGTGAGTGTATGGAATGGAGTAAAACAGACTTAGTGCATGGAAGTGGACTTCTTGAGAATATGATCTTTCTACAAGAAAAATTAACCTCTTTCATAACGATAATTTGTAGAATTTTGTCTCCAAAACAAAAGAACCAACACAGATGTACAATTTGGCAAGCCACAAATGTTAAACAGCCAGCCTCTTTCTCTCCGGTGTAATTCCATGGGCTTCAAGGGAATTACACCAGTGGCATCGAATCTGGCCTAAAATGCCTTTGACTAATATTTGTTGGTTTCTCTCTGGTGTCCTGAGTAATGCCAAATCAGATATGATGTTTTAGAAATGGATGAACTCCTGTGTGTTCAGCGTTGCATGGGGAGAAACACCCCCTGGTGCAAGCACACACGCATCCACACACACATATGGAGTGCTTCCTGGGGATGTTCCCAGAACCAGGGCGCTTGCCAGGTGTGATTGCAAGCCAGCTCTGGCTGTGTTGTGTGTGTTGGAGAAGCACAGGGATGTTCCTCAAAACTGCTTGCCTTGTGCTTGCTTATTGTATTTCCCCTTTGTATTCTGAAGTGGAAACCACAGGTTAATCCCAGTCAGAACCTGTAAATGTTTGCCCCTTTTGGACCAGACCCAGAAAAATTCCTCCCGCTGGCTTCAGTATATTTACATACCACAGGTCATTACAAGGTGGTGCTCACCTTTGTATTCATTCCCACATGTCAAAGCAGAGATATTAGTTCATTTTTCTTTTTTCTCCAATATTTCTTCTATTTTCTAGGTTACTTTTTTTTAAGAGATAAGAAAGCAAAAGGAGTGATCCCCATGGGTCCTGACATCTGCTGCAGTCATTCTTACAGGCTCAAAGGAGATTTAGGGAAGGAGAGGAAACAGTCTGGCTGCAGTCTCTTATTGTTTCTCTTTCGTGGGCCCCCACCCTGCACCCTCCTGGGCCTGCAATCCACTAACTAGCTCCTCCTGACTCCAGCTGTCATTTTTCCTTTTTATCTATTCCTCTCTCAAAGAACCAAATGTCATCTCTTGTGGTTCCCTTAGCTGGGGTCAGAGACTCCTTTATGTGCATTACGCTGATCAAGGATTTTTAACTGGGAATGAGAGCGGTAATCAACTGCATGGTTGGGGAAGGGGAGAGATTAAATCTGAGAATTGCCAGTGATTGCCCCACGTGAAGAACAGCAAGCAGCTAGCACAACACATGCTATCATTATGCTCTTATGATTATTTTATTCCCTCAGTGACAGTAAAATGCTATCTATAGCAGAAAGGTAGGACAAAGTCCACCCTTGTTTGGCCCTGTGGTATTCAATGGATTTGCTGTGGGGTAGAATTGGGAGCAATTAGATTTATTATTTGGAGTGACTCATGTTTTCAGGACCCTCTACCTGGGAGATTTCAAGAAAGGGAGAAGGGAAATCAAAGGTTTGTTTGTGCTCTAAATTGAGAGGCCATTTTTGTTCAGAAAAGAACAGCCATTTTTATATCCAGTCTTGACTCTGTAGCTGTGGAGAAGTCATTGAGGGTGTTGTGGGATGGGACTTCTGCTGTGTCCTGACACTTCAACTTCGTCAGCAAGTTTTGGAGCATGAGGGCTGAATAAAAGTGGGGTGAATAAAATATAAGAATGGTTCCTGATGCTGCTTCAAGCTCTGCCCATGGTTGATTTTTCTGTTCAACACAGAATCAAGCTCCAGGGAGTGCAACAGATCGCAAATTTTAAGTTTCACAGTCTGTGAAGGCATAAGTTACACGATGAGAATTACCTTTGGATTGATTAATTACTTTAATTTTAGTAGCCTAAACTGTCTCCTTCAGTACACCCTTTTAAAAGTCTTGTCAGTCCCTCTAAAATGTCCTCTGTTGTTACAGAGCTACAGGAAGAATAGCACAAAGTGTCCTGAGTCTCCTTTCGCACTGATGTAAGTCAAGAGTACTCTGAAGTACACAGAAAGTGGTTCAGTCCTCTTCTAGAAGAGCATTTTCTTCATAAGAGAAAAACAGACTGTAGTTAGAGTTGGTTTATTTGAGGGAGACGTTCCTGGTGGAGAAAGAGGTTTCCCTCAACTCAAATTGCCAGTTTTGGCTAAGATGTGTGCTAGTGTCTAACATACTAGTATTATTCTGGTTTTCTTATCTAGGCATTTGACAGTGATTTTGCTAATGCTTTCAAAATATGTTGCTTTCTTAGCACTTCCAGCTCCTAGAAGCTGGGGACTACATGAAATTTCCAGTTTTATTGCTGAAATTTCTGTCTCTGCCGACTGTAGAGATATTTACAACTAAAATAATCTACTAGTTCAGAAACAGGATCCAACTCATGACTTTTTGAGTGGTTTGATTTGGAAATATTGTAAATACTTCACTGCTTTGAAAGATGAAAATACGAAAATAACTTGGTTTAGTGGAAGGTGTCCCTGCCATGGCAGGGCATTGGAACTAGGTTGTCTTTAACATCCCTTCCAACAGAAATAATTTTGTGATTCTGTTAAATGCCAGGTGTGGGTTGCAGCTGGAATACAGGAAGAAAGGTGGGAATATCAGGATAAAAAAGGCTTGTTTCCCATAGGTCAGGGGCTAAGCTTCTTGAACTTGGACTTAGTCCCTTTCCTGCCTACCTTTCCAGTTAGAACAGATGTGCCTGAATCTCAAGTTTAAGATGGAACCTATTGGTAAAGATCCAATCAAATAGTACATTGTAAAGCTTCCAAATCTGACCAGATTTGGAGCTGTATCTGACCTGACTTTTCCTACTTCCCTCTACCATGATGGTTCAACTTTATCATTTGGAATGGGCCTTTATATAAATTTTTGAAGTCTGATCATCCCTTGTATGCATTGTGATATGAAAAGAAGGATGGATAGAGGAGTCCACAGTCCTAGAGATACTTTATCATCTACTGTCTTCTTGGTCTTCTTTGCTTTTGTCTGTAGCATGGGATGTGGATCACCTCCTGACATGATCAAGCACATTTGCCTCACAAATCCCTTGGAATTTTGCATGCCCTAGAGCACTGGTGATGCCTGTTTTGTCTTTCTTGTGCAGTTTATAGGACTTGAGGATCCTGGTAATTTTTTTTTTTTTTTTTACTATAGATCGGAAGTGTTTTNTGGTAATTTTTTTTTTTTTTTTTTACTTTAGATCGGAAGGGTTTTTAGAATACTGGGAATTTGTACCCTGTTTTTGTGGACCTTTGTGTGCTAAGTGCCTCGTACATTATTTTGTAGGGTTGGTAGAGACGGGGCTCCACTTTTCAGTTTGTAATTTCCAGTCCTTTGTTGTTCAAAGACACACAGTCCCTGCTGTGTGCTGTTCCATTTACTGCTCCCTTTTCAGTCTTTTCTTGCCATCTTTCCTTACTTATTCAAATGTGTCATTCCCAATGGTATTGCTGTTTTGTTCAGTGGGAGCCATGATTAAAAGTTTCCCCACTGGACTGATTTGATTTGATACCTGTCTTTTCAACCTCACAGTCTTTGAACAAATCCCCCAGTACATAGGCAAATACCAACACCAATGCTGTGGCCTCATACTTCTTCTATCCTGTGCAGCTTTTTACCTTAGTAAAATGAATGTAAATCTAGGAGAAATCGAAACAGAGTTCTCAGTCATCGCAAACTTTAATGGCAACCAAATGTACAATGGCATGGAGAAATTATGTTCCTGAAGTTCAGGCCTTAAATCCAGACTGAAGGTGAACTGTAATTTATCATAATTTACCTGTTGTTACAATATTAAATGCTTTACAAAAGCAAGTTGCATTTTTTTCTGCTTCCATCCTTTAAAATTTTTTTGCACTATTCCTCTATTCAAATGTACTGACAGTTGCAATCACATGGAACAACATTACTGCAGTAGCCATTTGGTCCTTCAGGACATTATATAAATGTGTTCTTCAAGTGACTATAGAACATGCAATTCTGAAGGAAGCAGATAATTGCAGAGACAAGCTATATTTTTGCTGCCATTTTTGGAGCACTAACAACTCTCTAAAAAGTGGATATTGCTAGAACTTAGTCCTCTTCTTTCTGTAGAACCAGGTGTTCTGGGATTCTTCTCCAATATTTTATCAAGATTATCTCCTTTAAGTAGGCAGAATTAACAGAAAACAGGCATCAAAGAAACCTAAGCACAAGCATACAGCATAAAGATTCTGTGAAGTGTCAGATTTGGGATATTAAAAACAATCTCAAAACCATGTCATCCTCTAGTAAATTATAGCCATACCAGTTATCACCTCAAAATCCTCTAGGAATTTTTGCCACAGATGCTTTCCAGATGCTGCAGCAGTTTCCAGCTGTTTCTCCACTTTTACATGCACCAGACAAAACTGAGAAACCTCATCAGCTGATGGGCAAATTTATGAAGGGTAAAATGGAGTAGGAGGTACTTTGTAGGAATAGACAGGATTTCATCGAAGATGCTACTGGCTGAAGGCACAGATGCCAACCATTTATCAGCTGGCTTCAGACTGAAGATTTGTTATAGTTTAGTGTGCTCTGCACTTGGACTTGCCCTATTTCCTTCAGTCTTCTGGCTTGCTAGACCAAAAGGAGGAGAGAAAAAAGAGAGCCGTGAACTTATCATTCATATAAGTGTATTGTTTTCTTATAATTGAACTTCTCTCTGGCAAGAAATCACATGAAAATCAAGTTATGAGATTCCCCCAGCTCTGCATTACCCCCACAACAAGAATGACCTGGAAGAGTTCTAGCTCAACACATAAAATGTCAAATGAACACCAGGAATTCTTTGTATTGAAAACCCCTATGTGTGTTCTTATAGCTTCTCTTAAGTAAAGTATTCAAAGTCATTCATGGCAACCTTATACCCAAGAATCCACATGGCAGTGATTAATTCATAACTATATGCAATCTGTGTATAGGCAATGCTGTAGATGAATGATAGTCAAACCTGAAAAGTTTGCTACTTGAATGGGCTGAGAGGGAGCAGCATGATCAGCAGGGTGTGGCACCTGCTGCTGTGCTGTGGCTGATGCTTTGCTGTCATTATTGTGTGTTGGTGGTAAGCTGTGAGCAGATGCTTTAGAGCACTGCCAGGCCATCACACCGTCACTAGCTTGTACAGCTCTGCAATTGTGTTTTCTTCCTGACTGCTGCAGAGAAGAGTTCCTTTCCATTTCTCCGTCTTTGTGCTTCTCTCTTGGACTACATTAGAGTAAAGAATAATCACTAGTTCTTTGAAATACTGGCTAAGCTTGCTTGTTTGTTGAGCAGAGAGGCTCTGATTAAGCTATTGATTCCTTCAGAGCTCAGATGTGATGTTTTAAGGAACTCAAGCTGAGCAATGTGAGACATTCCATTTTCCATTTTCTGCAAGTGTCCTGTGTTTCACTGAGTCACATGGTGCTGTCTCCTAGTTTTTATGCTGAGAAAACTTTAGTGTGTATCTGATGAGTGTATGTTACACCAAATCTCCAAAGAGCATCTCAAGGGCTTTTCTTTCATAACCCTCACTAAAGATGATTAGATATTTTAGCATTCCATGCGGCTTGCGGTTCTCTTTGGGGAGAAGAGGGGACACTTTGGAGAGAAAGGAGACCATCATCCTGTTGTTCAAGTGATACAGCCAGCAGTGCTGCTACAGCTCCCAAGCTAACCACAAAGGAGAGCACCCCACAGAGGGCAGAGGGCATTTACCTGTCTGCTTTTGCTCAGTAGCAACTACACCAAGAGGATTCTTCTATGTGTGATAGTCCTTGGATGAAGACTTCCATGCCCTCCTTACACGTGACCTTTTTGCAGATCCTTTATTTTGATTCCCTTCTCAACTCCTGCCCATGGAGACACTCTTCTCTTCCCCCTCCCACTGCCTTGGAGCTGTTTTGTTTCTCCTGATGAATGTCAAGTGTTTTGGGCCTGCAGCCCTAATGGGTGGGGGCTAAGACTTGGATCTACCCCTGAGACACAGTGGAGCCAGCAAAGATGGGTTATTTTAAATTGTGTGGTGACAAGCCTTTTTTCCCCCCCTCCCTTTTTGTTCCCAGAGGATAGCTGGGGAAGTTTGCTGTGCCAAATGGTTGGAATGTGTTTTTTCTCCTCTTCCTCCCACTTCAAAACAAAAAGAAAAATCTTTATGCTGTGAATTCTGTTAATTGGGAAACATAAATC
>VYZP01001310.1:0-23770 GCA_013400635.1 Hypocryptadius cinnamomeus
TGTTTTGTCACCCACAGTGGGTTGTTTTCAGCATTGCTGAGCAGTTCTGTTCCCTAGCACATGAAGGCTGGGGTGCCCAAGGGCAGAAACAGACCTCAATAGCTCAGTAGCCCACCCTGTTCTGGCAAAGTCATGTTTGTGGGGAAGGACCTACAACAGAAAGTTTTGCCTTTTCCTCTCCCAGTGAAAATGGACTTTTTGTAATTCTGGTCTTTTCTGAAATGACAGTAGCAATTGCTCACCTCTGGACAGACCATCAAAACCCCTTTAAGACTCCCATTAAGCTGCTGCAGTCATCAGGCAAGAGGAAAACACTTCTGAGGAAGAAGCACAACAACAACTTTGACAGCAGCACATCGCAAATCACATCAGAGACCCAGAGCAGAGCTAATGGGACAGGAAGGATAATGGGAATCTTGCACCAACTGGTCTCCTTAGTGTCATCTTTGTCACACAGCTGGAGAGAGCATATTTGGGAGCAACTGTAATTTATTTTTTGATCAATACAGGAGCTGCATATGAAAATACTCTTGCTGCTCTGGTCACTCCCTGCTGGCTTTGTTCATTTGCCTGGCCTACAGCAGGCTCAGGGCACGCCAGGCTGCCACGTGCCAGCCACTGGGATGCTGCAGAGCAAGGGACAGGGGAAGGGATTCCTGCTGGGTGATACAGCACCTGCAAAGGGAAAGGAATAGAATATCAGAAATCCTGCTTACGTCTGGACTAATTTTTGGTTGCTAGGCTGCTGCTGTTGCCTCTGTCTGCTCCTTGCTTTTTCAAGTTTTTGCTGCCTACACAACATGCTGATCTCTTTACAAAGGGCTGGATCTGGGAAACAGAGCAATTTGGGCTGGACTGAGGGATTTCTCAGTTTGCTGCAAACAAAAATGAAGTGTTGGGAGAGGAGTGAAGCACCAGTGGGGTGTGACTGAGCATCAATCTCTGCCTTTGCCTCTTGACTTCTGTGACCTCCATACATCCGTTATGGAACTGATCCTCATGTCCATTTTAAGTGGGGTAATATTTCCTTCTCTCTCCTTTAGAAGGGTAATGTGTATAAAAAGCACTTTTAGACACTTCTATCTAGCTATTTATGTAAATGCACTTGCAGAACAATGTTGAAGGGTTAAAAGACATAGGTAAGAAATAGAAATCTTTTAAAATCATGTTAAGAGTTCTCATCCGAAGGGGGTTATGAAATCAACACTTCCAGAAAAGGAGCAGAGCACTTCAGATTAAATACCCAAAGAGTGTTTGTGCCCCTCTGTTCTGTATCTGAACCTGTCCCTGTTCCCCTCCCCACCTTGTCTGTCCAGGCCTCCCTCTCAGCACAGGGTAATTAAGCAGCTTGTTAGGGTGTGATGAGAAGAGTTTCACTTCTACCTTCCTGTCACCTTCTAAGCTGATATTTTATCTCTGAGATCTTCCCATTTCATAACCTGGTTTCTTCAAGATGTGCACAGCAGAGACACAAGGGCTTGTTGTCTTCATCTCTGGGCATGTGACTGCTCACTGCACTGACACTGGCCAGCCTCTGTCTGCTGGATTTAGCAGCCCCTGCAGTGAGGGATTAGCTGAGTGGCCTGAAATTTAATGCTCTCTAAATTTCTGCTTTTAGCCAAGGAAGTTTTCCAGAACAAAATCATGTTTTGTTTGTGCTCTTCTATCTCTCTGCTCCCTGTTCTGGTTTCTACACCTTCACTTCTGCCCCTAAAGGCAAGCTGAAAATTTCCAGTTTTCACACCTCTTTAGAACTATTCACTAATTTCAAAGTCCTTACTGGACTTTCTTGATTACACAGTCATAATTTCTTCATATCTCTCAGACAAAGGAGTTAACTCAAAGGAGACAAAGACTCCTCAGCTTTACATTTCTGCTCATTCCCTCTACCCTTCCCTTGATGTATCTCCTGCTTTATGATCCCTGGAGGGACTTTTCTCAAAGACAACAATGCTTTTATTTGTTACAGGATTCATCATCTTCATCTGTGGTCCTGCTGACACTCTGAGACATTCCTAAGCTGTGGCACACATTTTTGGGAAGTCATGGACCTGAAAGGAGCCCCTGCTGATGGCCTGTGCTTGCTCATGGGTCAAACAAGGGTTACAACATCTCCCTGCAGCTGCTTTGGAGGAACTGGGGGTGGTGATTTTAGGAATTGGGGCAGGGGTAAGGAGGAGGGCACAGATGGTTTGGAAGCACTAGGTTTTGGCCTTCAGGGGTAAAAACAGGAGAAGGGAAAGAGGGTGAGACAGCAGAGGCAAGAGGATGATGCTGCTTGCAAGCGCACCTCTGACAGAGATGGGAATGGCACCTCTGCTGCCAGACTTCCAGCATTCAGTAGGTGATTCCTGAACTTTGGTACAATTCTGCAACTTGGCAGCTCCCCTGATTCAAGCTCTTGGCTGCAGCTTGCTGCATCCATGGCAGAAGCCAGGAGAGGCAGGACTTCCCTGATAAGGATCCAGGAGGGGAGCCTCAGGCACAAAGAAACCCTGCTCAGATGAATGAAATGCAGGCACTTTTGCTAAGTGGTAGGTCTGGGGCTACTGCTCCAGGCAGAAGTCAGGCAGCTGCTGGTGAGCCAGACTGCAAAGCAGCAGTAAAAATGAAGGAAAACAGAGCTTTTGTTCCCAGCCTGAGCAGCCCTGCTCTGGGAGGGCTGCCAAGAGCCTGCACGCTCCTTTCCTCTCTCCCTCTCAACCTCGTATTTACAGGCAAGTGCTGAAGAAAAACCCACAGGTGGGCAGGGTTCTGAAGTGACATGTTAATAATTTCTCTCTCCCTTCTAGGATGTTTGAGAAGCAGATTTCAGGTCTTGGTGAAGAAATCCAGGATGGGTGGCTGTACCTGCAGACAAAGAGATGTGTGGCAGCAGCACTTGGGCAAGAAAAATGTTAATATTTATGTAGGATCTAACCATGGGATTAATATCTGTTATTAACTCTGTGCACACAGTAGCAGCTGTAGGAATACCATCATTTTCCAGAGTTCCTTCATGGCATGGAAGCAGGATACTCTCTTGCTGATAGGAAGATGTCATCCTTTCTATTTCTTTTCTCTTGTTTAGTCACATGCTGGAGGGCTTTTCCTTCTGCCTTTACAGGGCTTACCTTGCTTTTTGTGGCATTTGTGTCCAAATAGAGAAAAAATATATTGTAATTATTGTATGCTCCAAATGGCTTAAAAAATTCTGTGTGGGTTTTTTTTTATTACCTGTTTGACTGAAGCTGCTGCTCTCAGAAAATGTGCAGTGACTTCCTATTGTGTACAACAGATGTTTATTCTAAATTAATTTATTGGATTTTTTTAATGTTGTTGCTCACCTATTGAAAAGAAGAAGCATGGAGATTACTTGAAACTCTTGAAATTCTTTCCACAACAGCTATAAAGGAAAGGCATTTCTACATTAAACATATTTTCTCCAAAATCTATTCTTTAAAGTGATGTAAAAATCTCCTTTTCCTCTCCACTTTACCCTTTCCAGTACTTATTTCCTGCTTGTTTCAGTCGTTTTTTTCAGCTATACTTAAAGCAATGTGTGATTCCTGCATTTCACATCCACTTCCATGCTGGGCAGATTTATATCTGGTTTGAGGGTACCATCTCCATTAAATTAAAAAAACCCCACAAATCTGAAGGGCAGATTGATGCCACCCTCTGCTGCACTCTGAGGAAAGGCAGGGGCTGACAGTGGTGCCAGTGCAGGTTCAGCACAGGCTGCTGGTGCTGGGGAAGGTGCTGCCCAGGCTAACTTTAGCCCAGACACTCTAATCCCCCTGGCTAAATTGGGTTTGTGCTGAGAGCTGCCCTGGCCAGATCCCGTCTTCCCACCGGGTCTGTGCTGAGATTAGGCTCGGGATCAGCAGCTGCCCTGTGGGAGGGACCTGCAAACACTCCTGGACTCCCAGAGTCAGCCAAGGCAGGGGGTACAACAAAGTCACCTTTTGGTACTTGTGGCATTTTCCAAGTCTTGATGTCAGCCAAGAGGCAGAGCCTTTGGGTCCCGGTTTTCCCAACACCTCAGTGTTGGGAAGGATGAAAGTTTGACAAGAAAGTCTCCCAGATATGGATGCTTGGCAGAAAGATTTTTGAATGTAGAATCTGAAGAAGGAATAGAAATGAAAGCAAGTTTTGATATAGAAGAAAAGAATTGCTGAGCCAGTCTTACTGGATAACTAAGGAGGCAAAGGGTATGTTAGTTAGAAGGGGTTTTCATGACTTACAGCAAAGGATAAACCCACCCCAAACAAGAAGATGCTTTTACCAAGCAGAAAGACAGCACAGGCAAACAAGTCAGCAGATGCTGGAAGTAGGAAAAAGGCCTCAGAATTTTCCACTGCAAGAAAACTGCAAAACAACTTCTAGCTGAAACTGTAGTGTAGTAACTTTTAGTGATTGGAGAACAGTAACATGAATATGGTAATTACAGTAGTTATGATAGGCTATAGATAAAAGTTAAGGTATAGATTGGTTCTACTGTATTAAGATGCTCAGCAAAGAAAAGTATAGAATGCATTTGTAACCTGAACTAAGGGTCTCCAGGCCTGCCTGCAGCTGGAGCTGACAGCTGTAGGCACAGGCTCTGTCACCCAGGACCCTGCACTGCTGTAAAGTCTTGGATACAATAAACTGCATTTTGAAGAGCTGTCTGGAGTCCCACATCCCTCATTTCGCCTCTCACACCTCAGATCAGTTCAATGCAGCTCCTGCCTCTCTCTGCCCTCCCCACATCCCAGCCCAGGGCTGTGGAATCCATCCATGCCCTGATCCAGTGCCTGGCCTTCCCTCTGAGCCCCACAACACCAAACCCAACCTTGGCAACCATTGCTGCATTAATTCTGCTGCAAGACATGGCACCGTGTAGCCATCTTAAGATAAAAAGAAGAGAAAAACAAAGGGCAAAGGCAGAAAAGACTGGTGTGGGAGCAGGGATAAGCAGCTAGAAGTGACTGGTTGGGATGGGCTTCCTCTCCAGCAGCAGAGCCAGCTCAAAGTATTTATAAAGCCACAACCTTTGTTTCCTCAGTGTGTTGCAGAACCCCATTTTCCACTTGCAGCTTGTATATGCCAAGCTCCCTGCTCACGTATTCCCAACTGAGCTGTGCACAGATTTACACCTAAAGGCCAGAACAAGCTTGTTAGAGATATTCACAGGAGAGACTTCTAAGAGTCTCTTAAAAGTCCTCAGAATTAGCAGTAAAGTTTACTGTAGGTTGACTGAGGATTAAATTTTTAGTGCATTATTCATCTCCAGGAGTGGAATTTTGCCTTTCTCTAGGTTTCATGGACCTCTCTGGCTAAAGCTGCCTTCTCATAACATTTTTTTCATTAGAGCCTCCAATGCTTACTGAAAAATGTCTTTTAATTTTGTCTTTTCCTCAGCAAAGACTTCCAAGTTTACTAAAATATGGAACTATGATTTTAATGTCCTAAAGGGACACTGGTATCTTCAATACCCACTGCTTTTATGACAAAAGTTCAAAGCTCAACACATTCTAAATAGGCTGTCAGAGGAGGTGGAGCATCCTGCCTGTTCAGCTGCATCCTGCTCCTGGGAAATTTTATTTTGCTGCACCATTTTAATTATCCCCATTGCAGCTACAACAAGCAGGAACAACAGAGAGCTAGTGAATAAAAATCAAATTAAGGAGTGGAATTTTCTGTCAGAAAATATTTGGATGCTTTCATTGTTGTGGATTTCCATGCTAGACATGGACAGAAATGATGCTTCAGCATTTCACTGACTTTTTACTCCTTGTCTTCTCACTCTGGTTTAATAGGTATGGAATTTTTTAAGGAAGTGGACAGTGGTTAAGTGGAACTGCACTGAAAACTAATATCAACTCAAGGCTGAGAATGGGATTAATGCATAAAGCACTGCTGCAACTGCTTCTGGAATTCTTGCTGGTCCCAAATGTATGAGTTATTTAATGCTACTGGAAGAAAAAAAAACCAAAACAAAAAACCACAACTCAAAATCAGCAATGTCACAAGAAGTACTTAAACAATAAAATTACACATGCATACTGTGAAATCATCTAAAGTAGAGTTAGTGTGATCCTTATATACTTTCTGATTTTCTACATGCTCTCTTTTTTTTTCCATATTCAGATAAAGAAAAAACAAAACATGCCCAAAGAAAGGCAACTCTAAACTGCTGCAGTCTTTTCTTCTCAAAAGGCCTTGTTAGGCTAAGAGCTCATAGTTCTGACAGTGTCTTAAAAAAAAATTAAAAATTGAGGAATCCCAATGTTTGCAACCACATTTTCAGAGGTGGTTCGTTCATATTCACCAAATCTGATATCAAATTCACCATATTTGATGCCCAAAACACCCTTTTTGGTATCATGCACAGACCTGGCTGCATAGAGACACTCCCAGCTGATACAGAGCTGCTAAAAACCCACAATGCCAAAAGGCAGAGATGAAGTTTTCAGTATTCCATGAGAATCCTCCAGGTTTCATGACACTCCAGCTGTATTTCTGGATAAAGCCTTTTTCTGAGACAGGTACTTCAGTTTGCAGTAGAAAGGGACATGGATGAGTTGTACACTCCAGTATGACCCCAAGCTCAGTCTCCAATTCTCAAATGCACCTGATGAAGCAGATCCTCTTTTCTGAGATGGAAACCTAGACAAGAAGCTTGGCTTCATTTCTCCACAGATTTCTCTCACTACTTTTCCTCTTCTGCTCATTGTCATAAAACTCAGGCTTTCTTTCTGAGCTTGTTCTATCTTCTTACCACTGTTGTTCTTGGTAAGCAGGATAGACTTTAAAACAGCACCTCCATTCTTCAGCAACAACTTTTCTTCACTCCACAAAAGGCAAGTTTATGCCTTCTGAATAATCCCAGAAATCCCTTACAGTGCAATACAGTGAGAGAAATCCAATTCTGCCAGCATTACTTGGTGGAGATGTAACCAGAAGAGAGGGCAGTGAAAAGAAACCCTGAATTACCTCAATCCTTGTCTGCTTTAAGATAAGCCTCAGCTTGTCAAGCATAATGCCAATACTACAGTTTTTTTAAGCACCCAGAGTTAACAGATATTGTAAAAAATATGCCTTTAATTTCTGTAAATTGCTCTGACAAGTAATAAATAAGAATGTTTTTAAAACCTCTACTCACCCTTTTGTCAATAAAATATTTCCCCCATAACTAGAAAATCTATTATCCAGCCAGCTTGAGATGCTTAAGGATTATTTTTACCCACCAATTACGAAGTTCTACATGTCAAATGAGGTCTTAACTATGTGTCCTCATCATCTTTAAATTGCACTCTCAGATAATCCAACATCACAGACACCAATTATGCATGTATTTAGTTTCAAACTCTTTTGTGGAGATTGCAATTTCTTCCACACCAGTTCATTCTGAAATAATACCAATTAACTCAGTAGAATCCCATCAATTATAAAGGCTACATAAATTATGAAGGCTACAGGATTAGAATTTGCTATCTTTAAAGTCTGCCTTTCCTGGTATCTGCTGAACACATTCATTTCACTGAATCTGCAAGAATCATAAACTAACAACATGCAACCAGAGTGTGACTTGCTGTCTACCAGTTACTTAGTGTAGGGAAATTCAGCAGTTTCTTGGGGTTATTTGCTTATGTGAATAAAGAAAGTAATTCTTGACTTTTTTTCTCCCTATGCATTTAGAGCCTTTCCCAAGAAATGGCAGCAAATCCCCCCTACCCTTTGCATGGGGCAGGAGCACCTGTTTGCTTATTACAACTCTACTGATTGACACCTGCAGCCAAACTGACACTGAAGAACTTTCACAGATGAGGCCACTGAGTTGTGCCTACATCAATGCCCACAGTAGAGAAGACTGAAAAATCATTCATGGATTACAGTTTGGGTTCTCTGCGCCCACAGAAGAAATGCCTCCTCAGCAACAACTGTGTATTCCTAAACTGTAGTAAACTGGCACTTCAGCAGCAGATGCTAATAAAAATATAAACAAAAATCCCTTCAATCATTTATTCTAGTTGATTTAAAACCTCATGTGTCTTCTGCCAAGTGTAAAAACATTTTCGAGTCACACAAAGTAAATATATAGCCCATGGTGCAATAAAATGAAATCAGCACATAGGAGGGATTATCCATTTTTATTTTCTTTAGAAATGGATCAATGAATTACTGTGCTTCAGGAACACACTTAAAAAAAAATTACACCAGGTAGCATTTCCCTTAACAAATTTTCACATTGCTTATAGTTATGCAGATTGGACCTGGAATAATAGAAAGATGAATCCAGTGTCACCCCAGAGTTCTGTGACAGCCAGGTACATTCACAAACTCACCCCCCCTCCCCCAATTCCTCGAACACCTGCAGAATCCCATTTCTACATCTAGCTAAAAATATTCTTGTCAAAATAGAAAAAGATTTTCCTACAAAAATTTTGGGGGAAGTCATGACACTTCTTCTAAATTGCTTTGCAGACAGCTAAGTACGACGATCAGTCTTCCCGAAAGCTCCTTTTCCAAGATTTCAGCCGGATTTTGATGGTCCCAAAAATAGTCCAACATTGCCACCATGTGGTCGGGGACGGGCGCGCTCCCCGGGACGGCTCAGGGAAACAGGCACAAATACCTCGGCAAAGAGTAACCACGCTGCAAGTGAAAAAGGAAACTGGATCCTGAGAACTGAGTCCTTATGCCGGGAAACCAACTCTAAGTATGGGCCAGGGTAAGAAAAATAATTTAAGATATTTTGTGATTAATTCTTCAGCGTTGTGACGCTCCCCTCGCTAAAGGCACAATCCATTTCTGTTCACTTTTTTTCTCAGTACAGCATGTGTTTGCCAACAAGGAAAATCTAAGTGTATGCAAAATGCCTAAGACCATTCATTTCTTCAAACATAATCATACTTAAAAATTTCAAAATCTTCTTCCTGGAGTTCAGGAAGCCATGTAAATTGATTGAAGAGATGATCTTTCACATAGGCTTTTTCATTGCTGCCTTCCTCACACTGAAGAGATATGCTTCATAAATAATGTTCAAGAAGTTGTCATCATTCTGAAAAACAAACCAGGTAATTGTTAGCAGGATAACTGGAGTAAAGAGATTGGAAGGTTATTCCATTTTATGGACCTGACACTTCTTAGTCTTACTCTTTTTTTAAAAAGAGAACAACAGCAAAGCCCTTTCCTTCACTGAAGATCTGTTTTATTTCCCATGACTGCACCTCAGCAAGGAGCAATGAGTACACAGAAAGAAGATTTTCTAAACTCACAGTGCATTTAAATTGAGTCCAGTATTGTTGCATAATAACTCAGTGACAATACTGAAATTACAACCCTGCTATTTCTCTTCTTTGCCCTCATTTATCTAGGGACTTCCCTAAGTTGTATCCTCTATCATCAGGGATAATTCCAAGCATGTCTGAAGGAATAATGAAACACTCTGGATTGTGATCCTACACCAAAGTCCTACCTGGGAAAATCCTTGCATCTTGTTTAGCTCTTTTAGGCTTAATGCTCCCTAAGGGATGCTGCTCCTTTTGCTCTGATGCTTAACTTTTTCCTTCTCAAGAACATTTTGCAAGAATGAGTCAACCCACATTAAGAATGTTATAAGTAGCTCACATAAACATATGAGGATAATTACAATCAAGATAATATTTAAGGAAAATTAGATGCATCCAAGATTGTAGTTTTATATAATGGAAAATGACAGCTAACAAATTGGCAGTGAATAATTTCAAGGTAACTTAGTTAATCCTAACTACCACCAAGAATAGCAGGGTTAAATATATATTTTACAAGTACAAAGTTACTGAGGGTAAACCCTGATTTTCCTTGACTAGTTTTTCCTCTTTAACTTCATGTATGGTTTTAATAGTATCCAGACACCCAAAGCATGTAAAGACAGGATAATGTGGTATTTTTTTAATCCCAAAATGAAAGTACAGGGAAAAATGAGAAAGCCCTCCAGCTTGTTAAAGATACTATTTATTTTCTGAACTTGCAACTTAAATAACATTTTAAGTAACTTACAATAATGAGTTTTAATTGTATTCCAAAGCCATATAGGCACATAGTTTTGACCTACAAACTGGATGTGTTTCTCTGCTCCTTGTGTTGTGCAGCCAGGCTTTTAGTTATGTAATCTCTCCTCAACTTCAACTCTTCAGATATTACTCACATAGCAAGTTAAGGGAAAAAAAAAAAATCATAATTATGCATCATGCCAGAGTAGTAAACAATCATACATAACACTGTTAATGCTTTGTCACAATCAAACCTGAAAAACTGCAGGAAAAGGAATTTTATTTAATGTAATTCTCTATTTCAAATGCTAAACTGAATTAACATACATTCATGTTATCTAGCCCATATTTTAAAGTTGCTCACATTCATCCTGCAATTTTAATCTCCCATCTGAATTCCTCTTACTGCTAACACACATCTCTGAAATATTTGGCAGCCAGGATAATCACCCATTATTTATCCTTGGCTAAAAATATAATAGATGTCTCTCTGGCTCAGAGGCTGACCTTACAAAGCTTTCAGTCATCTTTGTTCTTTTCCACCAAATTTATTACCTTTCCTGAACCCCAAATCAGATGCATTAATCACAATGCAGTGTGCAAGGAGAGCCTATGGCATCACCCTGGCACAAGTAGCCCAACTTCTACTTTGTATTTAATTTCATTTTGCCTTTGGACAGACACAACAATTACCGGGTGCTGGTATCAAAACGAGCAGCAGGATTTTAAGCCAAGTGGGAGAACTCCTGGCACTGTACCTGGATGAGGTGTAGCAGTGTTTCCTGCAGCTGCATCTTGGTGATGGAGGTGCTGCTGGCCAGGGCAGCCTCTGGGGCGGGCAGGGGCAGGAGCAGGCTGGCCGAGCTGCCCTCGGGGTTTGCCGCTGCCGAGCGCCCGCTCTCAGCAGCTTTGGGTGGAGCAGGCGTGGGCTGCGTGAACACCATGGGGGACATCAGCAGGGTGGGGCTCACAGTGGCAGGAATGCGCTGAGGGGAGATGACCTGTCCGGATAAAAACACAGGCATCAGGTAAAGCTGTCTGCTTAATTCTGCAGGAATGGAGCTGGAGAGAGCTGCAGAGATTGGCAGTGGGCACAGCTGCTGGAGATCCATAGTGCGAGAGGTAAAACTCCAGCTCAACACCACCTCTAGGGTCTGCTTCCAGATGAAAAGCTCTTCCATCCAATCTGAGATTGCAGACATGGATTCAAATGTGATAAATCTATCAGACAGGCAAATGATCTTAGGACAACAGCATTTTATTACAGGAATCAGAGTGCTATTAAATATCAGCACTTAGAGAATGCAGCTGTTGTCTTCCATGCAGGGACAGCAAGTCAGGAAGTTTAATCTTTGAGAACATGAGACATGCAAATATCACTGTTAAAGACTAACTCCTGTACTTAATACTAGAAAATATTTTCCAATTATAACTTTCAAATTACTTTATAAATAAATATACGGGGGTATTTTACCTTCTCATTTTACTTAAGGAGAGAGAAAACAAAACCATAGATTCAGTGATTTAGCTAAAGATCCATAGTGAGCTCATGGCACTGCCAGAAACACAACAGACACACAACCAACACACCACTGACAAAATCAAAGTAACCCTCAAAGGAGAACCTTGGTGCTGTAGCAGTTCCCTCAGTATCCCAACCACACTAATCTGCACATCTGCCAAATAATTTTCACCTTCAAATTTTGCAGTGGATCTTGGAACTGTAAATTATGCAGGATTAGCAAACACTATCAGATATAGTATTAGCAAATACTATCATTTGTAATTTACAACATAATAGAAAGTTAATTCATTCAGTTTACAGACATCAGATCCCTCTTCAGGTAATTCCAGTAAAAAATCTTATCCTAATCAGCCATCTACTTGCTATTCAAGTATCCAATCTTTTTAAAGTACATACTAAGGAATTGATACAAGCTCACCAAAGCTCCTCCTTTTTGGACTGGAGCATGATTTATTGCTACCATATTAAGGTGAAAGGCTACTGAATCACTTCAGTCTGTGTCCTGGATTCCATTTCAATTTTGAAGAAAAATTAAGGTTAAGAAAATAGAACTGAGGTTGATCTCCTAGGCATGCAAAACCACACAGATTAGCATTAAAGAACAGTCACATTTTTGTAGCTTTTCTCTCTTCTAGTTATCATTGTTCTACCCAAGACATTTCTGAACAATGTTTGTAAGACCACGATACAAAGAGAAACAGAAACAAAGAGGACTGAGATTTCATGCTGTTTTATGGAAAATTTAAGGAAGCAGAAAGGCTAGGGGTCAGGAAAGAAAGCATACAATATACATCTAATACAAAAGTCTCACTTTTTTTCCTCCCAGTATTTACCCAGTTAGGTAAATATTGTGTCTGTTTCTCAAACACAGAGTACAACAAAACTGTAGACTACAGCTTTCTTCCAACCCCACAGTATGGAATCAAAACAGCAATGACCAGCTCTGTGTTCCAAGGCTCTGACTGAGCAGAGGTATTACAAACTGAAGGTTTGCACACCTATGCTTGAAAAACAACACTCATTTTAGAAGAAAACCAGTGTGAGTCCAAAGTGACATCCCTCTGTAGAGTGAGACTTTCAGACTCTGCACAGATCTCATCCTGCCTGTGGAACACCAGTTACCCCCAGATACTCATCCCAGTACTCCTGCTCTACTCATCCATGCTGCTGCGGCAACTTCTCTTTAATTTACCTCCAGCCAAATTGGCAGGGCTTGCTTAAACAAGATGATTCTTCCTAATGTGATTTCAAGAATGCATATACAAAACTGCTCTACAAGGGCAGAAACCTCCTGCAAAGGGAAGGTTGGGAGCAGCTGGAGGAGATACAGCATCCCACAACAGAGCTTAATCTACAGCAGACTGTCAGCCCCAATAACACAGCCTTCCAAATCCAAAGACATTTTTCTCATTTGCCCAAGGCAAACAAACAAAACCTGAGACAAACTGTGCTCTTAATAATACACAGCTCCTCCTGACAAGCACATGTTGTGGTTTAAGAGACACATGAAGAAAGCTTTGTCTTCTCAGGATAGAAAGGTTTGTTAGGTAGGACATGCCAAGCATATGGAGCTATATGGAATGAGCAATATTGCCATCTGCTGGTGACACAGCCAACATCCACAGGGTCATGCAGAACTTCAAATTCTCTGTCAGAAGAAGAATAGAGAGTATAGGTGTCTTTTTTCAGTGCATAGCATTTAAGTCTGTCCTCAATGTTAGAAATGTTTTTTTAGCTAACAGCTCAAGCTCAAAGCTTCTGCCATTGAACAAACCTTTACATAAAAAACCATGGGATTGTTTGGGGTTTGTTTTAAAAATAAAGCAAAATTTTCATTTGAGATTCAGCTCAGATCACCTTGAGTCACTGGGACAACTGACACCCACCAGAAAACAGGATGCTGATCTTGGCATTATCAGTGCAACTCCTTTAACACCATGCTTTTGCAGAAGGCACTGTAAATGCTCTGTAGAGACACTAACAGCCTTTGGACCAATCTTTTAGCTTTGAGTATCTTCTCACCAGTCATAACAGCCCTTCCAAAATTCTGTTGATCAACTTCTTACCCACAGAAACTGAGCTGCTTCTTCATCCATTATCTCCAGCTGTCAGGTCAACACTTAAATCTCTGAGTCACTAATAACAGAGTAGGAGTCTGCCGTCAGCTGTGCAGCAATGAAGTAAGAACAAGAAAAATGTGCAGAATAACTGGTGCAGTATCTAACATCTTTTCCCTGAAGCCCACATGCTCACTAAGATATCAGATTGGTGTTCTGTGTGGCTGTTGGCAGCTGGATGACACCATAGCTGGCAAATTCACACACCACCATGAACCACCACTGGGTCTCCTGCAATGCAAGCTGACCCCTTCTGTGGCTGCCTGTGGGAACAGAAGGCCAGGTGGACCAAGTGCTCCTCTGGAACATCAGCACCCAGTGTGTGCTGTGGGCCTAAACAGTTTTCAGAGGCATTGCTTAAAACTGAGAAGATAATTCTAAGAATGGTTCAGGAACTTTAAAGGCAGTTAATTAAAACAAAGCTGGCTACAACGTTAACATTGCTTTGTCTTTCAAGTTTAATTTAGAATATTTTAATTGATGTTTAGCTACAGAAGCTGAAATTACTTTTTGAAACAAGTTTAATGCACCTATTTGCATTACACAGTTGCTGAAACTGCAGTCAGGACAACAGAGAAGCAGTGCTGTGATGCTCACACCACAGACACTGGGGTTTCATGCACATACTCAGAAGATATAACATAATGTACAAAATACATTCTTGATGGAAAAATGCTCCAAGAAATGCGAAAAATGAGCTGCAAGATATGTGGTCTTCTGAAGAAATGATAAATTTGTGTCTGGGTTATTGCAAGCACTTTTAAAACCATAATTCTGTAACATAAACACTAAAGCATGCATGTATCTATAATCAGGATAACACATGCCTAACACTAAACATATCCCTAAAAGCCCACTGTAGATTAATGTTTTTTTATTGTCTCTTAAGCACACGTTATTCACTGTCTGCATAAGGAATATTTCACAAAACAGGGCTGGCACCAGACTAGGCTGAATGCTTCCAAGCATTATTCTTTGGCTTTTGCTTTTTTCCTTTTTTTTTTCCCAATTTTTTTGGTAACTGGTCTCTTCCTTTTCATGTGGGAGATCACAGTTCTTGTACCATATGGAGATGCAGCAGAAGCCAATTTAAACTTGGACTTGTAATGTGTCAGTTGTGGAAAGGACTATTGCTTACATTTTCTTCGTGCTGCTGATGGATTTAGGGTGCTCCTTTAATCTGATTTTTCCAACAACAGACACTGCTCAGATATCTCTCTATTCCTGTCAGACTTTTGCTTTCTCTGTATGCTGAAGCATAGTAGAAGAGGCAGTACCAAAAGACAAATAATTACAGAGAACAAACCTTTTGCTCCACTTGTTGTCAGGATCTGCTTTGATCAATTTTGCATGAGCATGTGCAGATATATCTGTGCCAATTCAATTTCACTCAAATATCTACTCTGCAGGCATGGCAGCACTTGAAGCCTCTGGTCTACTGCAAGGATAATATTATAAAAAGATTAATGTTGGTTTTAAAAGTTGTTTTTTATCTTCCAGGTTGTTTTTCAAAAGCAGGCATGTTTTGTGTGGCTAATTCATGGCTTCCAAAGGAACAGAGTCCTTCCTTCATTTTTAGCCTTCCTGCTTTTGCTTTTGTGGCAATCTGCTGCATGTGAAAGAGGCCATTCCTCCCAGACTGCACAGCTTTAGGTGTCCTAAGCAATTAGTGACACTTTCGTTATCATTTTTAGTCTATGCATTAAATCTCCAAATTTAATGCATCTAATATTGTGTTGACAGCAGCCTGTGAAGCCACTCCTCAACAGCCTCAGTCTCCTTGGTCTGCTCACAGCCCTGCAAAGGAAGACTGAGAATCTCAGTTGATGCTTTTTTTTTTAAGACAAACTTGCAGCAATAATCACAGTGAATGAGCCTTGTTCCAAAGAAGACTTTTCTTTTCTCACAAGCTGCTCAAGCAGTCAAACTGTTGCAATTGCATTAGACCAGACCTCAGGAATTGCCTTTCCATATTGCAACTAATACTGGCACCACTGTCTTTTTCATATATACAAAATTAAAGTCATTTGCCATAGCAGCATCTGTAGGAATTTTTCATCTTAAAAGTATATCAGCATATTTCCTTATTTTTTATTCATGCATACTGACTTACAATGTAGAGCCTGGACTTGCCTCATTTCACTTTTACCTTCATTATCTCTCCTCTCTCATGCTATCAGTACATGTACCAGTGAATCACACAATTTCTTACATTTAAAGCAGGCAAGTTCCATTCCCAGTGAAAACAAATTAATTTGTTTGACTTTGGATCCTCCTTTTATTCTTTAGCTCTCCACCGGAAAGTCAAAGTTACCATCTGCAAGCAACTGATTCTGAATAATTTCAATGACTAATCCCCAAAAAACTCTTTCATACAGATTCAAATCCTACTGCATTAATTAAAAGAACAAAAATAATGATGGCTATTTGCTGTATCAAATTAATATTCCTCCTACCTCTCTCATGGAATTAGAAAACTTGACCTGTCACAAACTTAGTGACAGATGTGGCTCTTTTATTATTAAATGACTCTTTCAGCCTCTTCATGTATAGAAGAACTTTCTAGCACATTGAAATATCCCGTAGTCTTTCAATCAGGTTTTGACAGAATTAGAAAAATAGAATAAAAGAGAAAAACAGAATAGAACAGAAACACAAGAATGGAATAGTCACAATAGAAAAGCAGCTTTTCAACTTTACCCTGGAAAGGGGAATAGTTGGGATCAGTAACTTCTAGACTCCCATACAAGTCAGACTCCAGTATCCCACAGCCTATCCCCAAAAAAGGAAGCTGAAAAGGGCTTAGATACGTTCTCAGACAGGACATGTAAAGACATTCTAGTGTAGGAAATCCTACAGAAAATGAAGATGTTAAAGACAGTAGTTGTTTTGGATGGGACACTTTGTAATTGCACATGTTGCTTTTCTGAAGAACATAAAAATGTACTCATCAGAGAAATAGTGTCTTAATATCTCCTGAGTTTTTTAAGACACAGCCTGACTTCTAGGATCAAAATAAACAGAATTTTTTTATGTCATTCAGGCACAAGACCTTTTTTCAAAATAATACACAGCAAATTAAAGAAAAATAGCTAATGAATATATAGAAGTACCATGTGTGGTACAAGATAACTAACTGACCAATATATAAATACTTCAAAAAGCTGCTGTTAGAAAACAAGAGACCTTTTAAGTATCTTTAGCAACTGGCATACAAAAGAATGCACATCTAGACAGAGAAAGCTATGGCTAATTTTGCAGAAAATAATTATTAAACCCAAAATATTACACTGAGTAGCAAGCAATGACACGTAACAGCCCAAGT
The DNA here is from genome assembly GCA_013400635.1 of Hypocryptadius cinnamomeus. Classification (NCBI taxonomy): domain Eukaryota; kingdom Metazoa; phylum Chordata; class Aves; order Passeriformes; family Zosteropidae; genus Hypocryptadius; species Hypocryptadius cinnamomeus. Next base: position 16,969 of record VYZP01001310.1, read on the forward strand.
ATGGCAAGTGAAAATTAGGTGACTTTTCAAAGGGGCCCTGGAATAACCCAGCTCTGCAGTATTTCTGGTCATCATTGATGTGTAAGAGACGTGGCCTTCAGGATTTACAATACCACATCTTGGTAAATCAGAACTTACTTGATGCTGGGAAAGTATCACCTGCAAAATGAACCATGTGCAACATGCAGCAGGACAACAAAGCCAAGACTAACCTCAGAAAACATCATGTTTAAAAGACTGCTGGATTTGTATTTATTTATGATGAAGAAGTTCCCCATTTACTTGGAAGAGAGTGCTCTGTTTTCTGACCTCAGAAAACATCAAATTTAAAAGACTGCTGGATTTGTATTTATTTATGATGAAGAAGTTCCCCATTTACTTGGAAGAGAGTGCTCTGTTTTCTGACCTCAGAAAACATCAAATTTAAAAGACTGCTGGATTTGTATTTATTTATGATGAAGAAGTTCCCCATTTACCTGGAAGAGAGTGCTCTGTTTTTCTGTGCCTGGAGCCTTTTCTATCCAGGAATCCAATGGTTTCAGGGTGTTGGTGCTCTGGGTAACAACTGGGAACTTAGCTGCCAACGTTGGTCTGCTGGTTACATGGAGCTGCTGTTCTTGTTGCACTATCTGGAGTTTTTTCAATAATTCTTGAGGTGAAATCACCCCAGAATTGGCTGCTTGATTGCCAGAGAGAGGAAGCGGCTGTCTGGGAAGTTTGGATTGTTCTTTACCAAGTGTCTGAGCCTCTAAAGTCTGGCCTGGTAGGGACCCATTGAAATACACCAGAGGGGGCTGGCTCATGTTATTTACTGGTGCTGCTGGTGCTCCGACAGGAGCAGGAGTCCTGCTGAACACGGAAGCTGTCGAGTTCACAGGTCCTGTGGCACCGGGCTCCATTTTAGCCACCGACCCTGACTGACTCTGCAGCTTCTGCAGCAGGCTCTGAGTGCCAGCAGCGTCCTGAGCTCCGTGAGACGTGGCCATGCCGTGGGAAGTCACAGGCTGGAAGAGGCCTGTGAAAGTCTCCCCCACGGGGGGGATGCTGCCATTTTCACAGAGGCGGCTCTCGGGGAACTCGGCGAGAGGGTGGAGCTCTGTGCCCCGCACCATGAGCTTCTGGATGGCGGGGCACAGCTGCTTCTCTGCGCTGGGGGAGTGCCTGCTGGGCTCCTCGTAGGACAGCGAGCGAACCACACCCTGCCTGACAGGGAGGCTCTCCTGGTGCTGCTTACTGAGTGCTTCTGAGCCATCTGCCTTGTCCTGTTTGCCAAACAGTGCTGTCAAAGACAAGTGCTGCGGTTCAGGATCTGCATTCTGTGAGGGGACAAAGGAAAAGAGTAAACACAGCTCCCTCGTGCAGAAGTTACATTAAGTGGTGACAATATTTAGCCAGCAGAATTCAATGAAAAGCTGAGAAAGCCGCTATGCTCTTTTTTCCCCCAAGAGGATTTTTAACAGTTTTGTCACATAGGAAGGGCAAGAAGACTGTTCTCAAGCTGCTAATGTGGGAGAAAATCAGCGAATCTGAGACATAGCAGTGGCTTTGCTTTAAATAACATGAAAGAGCATCTTCTTTTACAGCCATCAGTACAATATTAGTAAGAGACAGAAATCTGCCTGTGCATGAAGCAGAGCCACTTCTTGTGCATCTGCTGGTCACAGCCAAATTCAATTTTTAGGATTTTGCACTGTGATTTGGCTTGAAGATACACCAAGAGACTTTTCTTTATTTCAGTGATTTCCCCTGGGGAAAAAAACCCCCACAAACAAAAACCAAATAAAAACCCCACAAAAAGTGTGGTCCAGCAATTGACTAGATCAGCTTGTGATCAAAACAGCACCTGAAATTTGAAAAACCAATATTTCTTTGTTGCATCAGCATAGTCTGTCTGTAGTTTATGTGTTTCCACATCATACAGTCAGGGTTAGGGAGCTTTTACAAAGCAGATTAGTTGTGCTTTAAAATCATTCCTTACAGTGGTTCCATCTCAAATTCTTGCAGTGACCTCAAATCAATGTTCCTGTTACTCAGAGCAGCAGCAGCAGCAGTCAGAAAACACCACAGATTTTACCTTGCTCTGCTGGGAGATTCGCTGCTGCTGATTCTCACTCGGCTTCACTGGAATGGGTTTGATTAGGTTGGGGTTGGTGTAGATTGCAGAGGAACTGGTTATTTGTTTTGGCTCTGAGCAGGTCTTACACTGCAACAGAAAAAAAGGATTTCTTAGTATGTGTGACAATATATTTTCCCCTAGTTCTCAACCACAGTAAAATTCAGACATAACCAGGTATTCAATAACCAAAAATGCTAACTGCAGCACTGATGATGAAGTATTATGCTATTAGAAGAACTGTAGCAACTGCAACCTAATTTTCTAAAACCACAAGACATATATAAAACTGAAGACTTGATTCCAAGATTTCCCTAGTATGAGACTTCCCTCTAATTTAAATCTCAATTCTCTTCTTGGCCTTCTGTTTTTCCTGCACTTCAAAAACATAAAACACTTTTTAAAAGTACCTTAAAAACCAAGCAACAGACATGCTTTTCCTGCATCCAGCAGGCAGCTAGAAGTAGTTTAGGTCCATGAAGGATTAATGTGCCCATAAAGATAATTTAAAATGCTTTTGTCAAAAAGTAGAATAATAACTCTTAACTCTTTTACAGAAATCTTCATATGGTAGGAACTTGCAGGATGTATATACATGTACAGAAAAGCAATTAAAGATTTAATTTGTAGAATCAGTAGGATTTCTTATTATGAAAAAGATGGTCAGAGACAGATTACTAAAAGTGATCAGGGACAAAAAATGTCACGTGGAGAGAGAAGGGTGTGACTTAATTCAGAGAAAAACCACATAAAATACTCCATGAAAGAGAAATAGTAACTGGAAAAGGACAATGTGAATAAGATGCTATATATAAGAATATAGTCAATTAAACTAAAAAAGCATTGGGTATACATGGAACACTACTGTCAGTAGAGAAGAAGACAGTCTCTTTGAAGTCATTGTCACTTGATACAGTTGAAACCAAGAAACTGGAAACATTTTTAAAGTAATTATTTAACAAGAAGTTAATCCTGTTAATTCTTCTATTAATTCTAACCCCACTCTCAAATATACAAAGCTGATGACTTAACCCATTTCTGACAATAAACAAAGACATGCTGGTTCCAGGGCTGCCCAGTAAACTAGAACTGGAGTTCTTGTGGGGACTTAAGGGGCTTTAGTAGATCCTCAATACTTTCAGGTGTTTGTCAGATTGGACAGATCCTACATGGACCAAACCTGCATTTCAGTAAGATTAAATAGCTTTTTTTTTCCTCCCAAACAGTTCTCTTTCTAATGATTCTGCCTTTTCTTCAATGTATCTTCTTCTCATTGCTATTCTTCAGCCCAACATTTTGGGCAAAAAAGCACATAAACTTTTTCTTTAACACCATGGATAACATCCTCTTGAATATTTCCCAGTGAGTAATGCAGAATTTAAATAATACCCTTATTTCCTCAGGATATTTTAATAGGCTGAATTCCTCAGAAACCTTAAGTACCTTAGATTCCACTGTCATATCCTGCATAATCACAGAACTAAGCCTGTAAAAATGAGGTGAGAAGCAGTAGTGTTTAACAGAGTCATCACTATATGAGCATATTTTAGACCAAATTCCTCAGCCAAATGAGCATCAGTACACACAAGAATGACATTGACCTGACTTGGTATCATTGCTGTGACTTGATAACAAGGCTAGTAGGTTGCTATCAAACAGAGAAGCACATGGAAGAGAAAAGAAGCCTGTGATGATTCCAGAGGCATCTGTAACTATTGGAGCTCAGAATTTTAAGCCATTTTGGCAGATGGGGAGCACAGCCTTGCTGATGAGTGAGTTGGGAGCACTAGCATGGCATTTTAAGCAACTGTCAGGTAGATAGGTAAAGAAGATATCAGATGCTATTATGAACAAACAGCAAAAAGCAGCATGAAAGAAATCCCACCATGCTCTGTAGTGAGAGAACCAGAGAACATCTGGCAATTCCTATGCCTTGCCTCACAGGCCTGTCCTTTAGTCAGGTGTCCTGTTCAAAGCTCTACTGCTACAAAAGATTTCTAAGTAAGCAAAAGGTTCTAAGGTCAAGTCAAAGAAAGGCTCAGCAACACTGGAACAGAACTAGACACATATGGTCCATGTGGATCAAAAAAAGCAAGGAAATCACTGAAGGGGTTTTGGCAAGTTTGGTAGAGTCAGAGATATTCGAAGCAAACAACTGCTCTTTGTTGTGAGATTCATACTCCACCTGTACAATATGAAGCTGGAAATGCTAAATGCTGGGAGAAGAACTGTGCAGCACAGAGTTCAAGCCAGAGCTTGTGCTGCAGTACAAGACAAGGCACAGTGGTTAAGGAGAAACCCATTTTGTCATGCTTTGTTCTCTACCCTTGCAGCTCTTCAACTGGTTTTCTCCCTGGCTGTCAGTGAGGCCAGCTTTTTCTTCCCAGAGGTCAAGAGAAGGCAAGTGTATAAAAGTACATTTAAAAAAAATAACTCAGTGGTTTGGCATCTTAAAGCTCCATCAATTCAAAAAGGAAGGGGAAGCTGTGTATTTTATTTTGCATGTAATGTAACCTCCAAATGTATAACATAATTTGGGAACAAGGAAGTGCAAAATTAGTTATGCTCTTAAAAATTGAGTAAAATTCCTTAAAATTTTGAAAATTGATGCTCTTATTCTGCGGCTTCTAACACTTTAAAACACTCCTCACTGAATAAACACAGAATTCAGAGAAGAGAACAACATATTTCATAACTAATTTCAGCACATCAGACTGTAAGTAATAAAACATACACTGACAAGAAAGTAGATGTCATAAACCAGTCAAAAAAGCATGACTGCTCTGAAACATATTGACATTAAATAGAAAAATGGTTGTCACTGCCTTTATTTATCACACTCTTTAGAAATTTATATTACTAGCAATACAAGAAATCATACACATCCTGTTCATAAGAGGTCAGGCATTCCTAGCACTCATGTCCCAGATGAGGAGGAAGATTTCATGTTATTTTTTATGTCCTTGGCAATCCCTTAAATGTAGAAAGATTAAAGATAAAGTAAGAAGCAAATCTGCAAAAGATTCTAAAGGGAAAAGATTCTAAAGGGAAAAGAGTCCTAACAGCTATTATTTAAACAACAGAATTTCCTTTGTCTTGATTTCTGTGTGCTAATGCAGAAATGGAAGGTAAAATCTTTTAGATTTATCACCCTCTTTTCACAGAATCTGAAGACAGCCTAATATTTTTCCAGTTTTCCATTTGCAGTATTTTTAAGGTTATCTAATGAAAACTTCTTAAACATTTCAGAACATCTCAAATCATATTCTCTGATGCCAAGATTAGATAATGATTCAGTATTAAATGATGGGAGAAATACCAGGTTTTGGAAGTGTTTATCCACTATAATACATTAAATCTCTACTACAGAAAATACAAAAGCCCCAAGCTTCAACAGAAAGTATACACAATAAAAAAGGCTCCATTTCACCCTAGCTCAAATAGTTTGCTATGATCTTTCTGAGGATTTTATTAGTAGCTACATTTCAGAAAAAATAAACATAAGAAATGTAAGGAGATAAAAAGTTAAGATATATGTACATTGCCAGACTCTTATGGAACACTTAGGAGCTCTATTATTGCATGACAGCACATAAGCAATACAGGAAACAGCAGCAGGAACCTGCAGGCTCTGTAACAATTTGCAGCTTATATATGGATAGTTAAAATTATTAGATTTTTATTCCCCAAAGTAAAACGTTTTTGATTGCTCAATAATAGAGAACATTATTAGTCCATTAGTTACTTCTTTATTTAGAAGCCTCAGAAGACCAAAGCAGCACACGGGCTGGAATCATACTACATTTCAACCTTTTCATTTCCTTCCATTAGTGCCTGAAAGGAGCTAACAACCACAATTAAAAGCAGTAACTTCACTGTCAAAAGTCTCCTGAACCAAGTCCTTTGTACAAACCACAGAAACCATCACCAGGTAAATACTTCACCCAGAAAGAGGGCACAGCTTGCAGGTGCTCCTCAACAGGCACAAGGGCTCTAAGGGTCAGAATGAAAGGTAATTTATACTTGCTCTGAGCCTCTACTATTCAACAAATAATCAACCATATCCACATTCTCCTTCCAGAACTTGTTATTGACAGCATTCATTCCTTTTGAATTTTTAGCAAATTCTGTCAAAACTTTTTTCCCAGCCACTTCTACACAATATGAAAGAGAACTCTGTCCAAAATCACTTTGAGTAGAACTATTCAAAACCCCAAATCAAACCTTTTATGTTTCATAATGTAAAGTGGGAGCAAGTCTCACCTTGGTATACTCATCTTTGGCCTTGGTAAGCATCCTTAAGATATCCACTTCTTTGTTATTAGCAGAATTCATGATCATGGGGGACACCCCTGTTCCAGTGCCCTGCTGTGCTTTGAATTGCTCCTGCTGAGTTAGGCTGAAAGGTGGGAAGATATATGAGAAAAAAAGTACAATAGAATATAAAAATTTAACCACAATTACTGTATAATACTTAATTGAAACACAAATATTTGTCTTTCCTCGTCTATTAAAATGTGCAGTAAAAAAATCGCTATTAAAAGATCTCTATAAAATCATAATTTGACATAAGATTAATTTTCTCCAATCTTGAATACAATAGACCATAGAATAAAATTTCCATAACTGAGTCACAATTTCTATACCCAGAAGGAGCAGGGAATTTATAGTGTTATTCAGTTCTGCTGG
>VYZP01001313.1:9056-34851 GCA_013400635.1 Hypocryptadius cinnamomeus
AAAAAAAAAAAAGGAAAAAGAAAGGGGGTGGGAAATTTTTCTTGTCTCTGTGTTTTACATCAGTCCGTGTGCCCTGATGCTGCTCCCAAAGGGTCAGGGATGGACACAGTGCCAAGACCTATAACTTTGATACATGGTTATACTTAGAAATGCACAAGTTATTTTAGCCTTGGTATTGCAGGTGGGCTGCTATTGAGAGAGGGAGGGAAGAAGCTGGCACAGAGACCTGGAGGAAGCTGTGTGACGCATCTCTGTGCAGGACTGCTGCAGCAGCCCAAGTGGCAGAGGGACAGCCAGCAGGCCCCATGCCCAGGGACGCCTGGATGCTGGCCCCAAGCAGGTGTTTATCCAGAGTGGCTGCAGTTCAAGATCAGGACTGATCTGGCTGTTTTCTGCCCAAAGTGGAGGGGAGCTGAGCTCTCTGCAGGAAGCCTTTTCTTCCATCCTGTCCAGAGCCTCCCCACTGTAGGAGAGTAAGGTGGAGCCCACATGTTAGAGACAGCAAGCTCTGTGAGGAAGAATATCTCTTAACCCTGGAATAAAGGAAGCAGGGGAGAAGCTGCACATGGTGAGCCCTGCCTTGGATAAAGACTCTGTCCCCTTGACTGAAGGAGGAATGCAGGACAAAGGAAACAGCACAGGGAAGGCAGAAAACTCCCCCTCCTGCTGGTGTGAGGTCCTTTGGCCTCTCATATATAAGGTCTTTGTCCCACCCGGCCTTTCCTGGGAAACGGAAGCAACTGCTTTAGCAGTTAAAAGCTTCTGCAGAGAACAGTATTGCCTCCTCCTATGGAGGAGCTGAAAGCAACAACACAGAGGGATTGTTCTGCAGTTGCAAGAGCATCCTCTCTCACTGCCTGTGTGCAATTGTTTGGGATGCACAGAGGAGAGTTTGAAGGTTACACGTACTGAGTAGCTTTCTGAAAAGAACTGTGTTTTCCCTTGACAGCTGCCAAGCCCATGTTAGATGAAACTGCAGAGTAGAGTAACTGCAGATGAACTGCAGAGCTGGAAGTTGGCTTCACTGTTACATATCCACCTTCTTACACATTCTATTGAAGATCTGTGCAGCAAGTGGTGCTCAAACTGTGCTTTCTGACTAACCCACTCTGCCTGTGAGAGTGGCAGTGTGCAGAGCTCATTACAGACTGTCTTCTGACAGCCTCAGAGCCAAAGATCCTTTGCAGCAGCCCGCTCAGCCAGGAGGCAGCAAATGGGCACAGCAGGGGAAGTGTTTTGTTCTTGGTGGGAAAGAGAAACTGGGAGAGTATATTCAGAGGTTGTGGGCAGCCCAGAACCTGAGGGAAGTGGACTCTTGTGCTTTTTGATTTAAAATTAGGGGCTTAAAGGAGTCTTCTCAGAACACTTGGGGTGGTGTTTCAAACGATGCTCCATAAACAGGCTGTCCATTTTGCATTTGGACCATAAATACAACTCTTGGAATGGAATAAGTGTGTTTTTCTTGCAGTGCTGTAATGGGTTGGTAGAGCTCAATGGTAACTATTTTATGCAAGTATGTGTGAATGCAGAGTTTTTCTGTTTCCTGCCCTTTGGCCTCCCACTTTGCCAAAGTAAAACAAAAGTTTGGCCTGTGCAAGCTTTAAATTCCTGAAAATTTAAGGGAAAATAATCAACCACTGAGAAAAATGACCCAGTGCTCTCTTGAAGACCTCTGCTCTCTTGTCCATTACAAGTCCCAGAACTAATGCCTGAGTAATTAGAACCTTTTTCTGAAAGGGTTATAATGTGATAACTTTGTGGATGTTTTCTCACAGACCATCTCCCCTTTCTTACTGTTTCTTAAATAATTTTGCTGAAACAGATACCCTGGTGCAGTCTAAGTGTCTCTCTGTCAGATATCTGTACTGTGAGGGCTATTCAAGGAAGCTGCTTTTATGTTCTTAGGGTTCTTCAGAAGCAGATCCTGCCTTTGCTTCCCCTTCAAGCTACTTGAAAGCTTTTCAACAGAAATGTCTTATAGATGCATGTCTAGGGGAAGATCACAAGTGACTGTACAACTTATGGCGCTCATGGGTCCATCCAGGTATCCTCCCTTCTCAGTGGCCTGCACACGTGCAAGTATGTAGGAGGTCCAACAAGGAAAAAAGTTTTTCTCACCTGCTGCAGTTCTGTTCTCTCACTGAGGACATTTAAAGGTTGCCAAATGCTGTGGGTACCAGTCTTTGTTCTAGTTGCACCTGGCTGGGAAACATTCAGGTAGCTGTAAAACATTCTGGCTTTCCTGTGCCGGAACGCAGGATAAAGGTTTTAAATGACAGGCAGGTATCTCTTCAGACTGGTCATGTGGGGCCACATGATGTGTAAATAAACTGTCATTAAATACCTGTTTTGAGTCCTTATCTGACGGGAGATCCTCTGTATAACATCCTTTCTGGCTCCTGGGCCTCCACCCCATCCTGAGGCTATTCACTTTTTGAAACTGTTGACGATGTAACTACCATCCTTTAAAGGGGTGCTGCAAAATGCATCTCCTTCAGGTGAAGGATGCAGAAAACTGGTAGCAGTGCAACTGGGCAGGGGTGGAAGGGTCTCTTGCCTGACCTGGAGCTCAGAATTCAGCAAGCACATCACTCCTGCTCCCTTATGGTTGCTGGAACAGGAGGATGGAGAAAGTAAAAGGAAGACTGAGGGAGGTGAAAGCACCCCAACCCTGCAGTACCCAAGGGTGATGGGTCTGAGTGATGGTGTGTAGAGGAGCAAGAGCTTGGAGCAGCAAACTTCTGTGGGACTGAGAAGGAGCAACTCACATCTGTTTATTTTCTTTTTCTGCCATACTCAACAATGCCAGCTAAGTCCTTTAATGCTGCCAACGCCTTCTTCCAGCTTCCCCTTTCTGGAGGAGGGAGCCATGCAGATAAATCTGTAGATGGGTGAGAACTGTGTTGCAAAAGCAAGGTGAGAGATGCAACCTGCCCTGGACAGTGCTTATACAAAGGGGACACCAAACATGTGCCAGCTCCTGGTTCTGCTGATTGCAAGTGCTGCAGAAGCCTGAGGGGAACAGAGTGTAGGAGCTGAATGAAGTTGTGGGGAGGAGAGAAAGTGTGGGAGGAGGTGGCTGGTGGAGCAGGCTGTACGGAGTCAGGGAGAGGACAGGGGGCCCACCACTTGCAGAGGGTGGGAGTGTGCCCTGGGCACTGGAGTCACTTGCTGGGAGCCTGCTGAGAAATTCCCAGAGTTTGCAGTCATGGAAATTGGGTACACACGTAGCATGGGGCAGGAAGAAGAAGCAAGCCAGATATGCAGATCTGTAAGGGATGGAAAGAAATGTCTTGGAAAACAGAAGAGGCTCAGAACCAAATTGGTTACTGTACAATAGCATTTAATTTTTTTTTCTATAATGCTGCATTCTGCAGTGTGGTAGAAGGCATCTGGGTGCCTGGGATCTACTTTGTGATAAGAAAAGCAGTATTTGTAACTCCATCAGTGGAGGCTGCAGTACAGTGAGACACGCTTTCCATCATCCCACTGCCAATAGTGGTGATGACTCTAAGTACAACAAGTGAGGAATAACACAATAAGTGAGGAATAACCTTGCCCTGCTGGTGATGTACCCTGGGAAGGTGTGGGGGGCTCTTCATTCTTCAGTTCAAAGAATTAAATGATCAAGTAAGTTTATATGTGTTTGCATAAATTGATTTGGCTCTTTTGTAAGGGTTGTTAATTTTCCAGGCTTAACACCCTGGAGCTGTGCAGTAGTAATTTTTGTATTTTCAACCTGCAGAACTATTTTTAAAAAATAAACTGCATCATGCTTCTCTGCTTTCTGAAACTGTCTTCAAACCTCAGAGGTCAAGCAGTCCTTACAGTACTGATAATCTGGTTTTTTCCCTGCTATTTTTTAAAGAACCTTTTACCTAGGCCTCTTGTTTCTAAAAGCCCAATTTGAATCCCTGCGGTGGAGCTATTGTTTATTTGTATTCCTGGGATTTAATTCTTCCTAAGGGATCTTCTCTATGCTGCATGTCTGCAGGAGGCAGCAGCACTGTGTGAATTTGCACCTCTTTGGAGTGCCAGGGCTGGGGCAGTTCCTGTTTCCAAGGCAGGAGATAAGGGGCAGCAAAATTGAACTGAAAAAGAAAAACAGGGAGGAAAAGCATTTTTTAAACATAGTGCAAATATATCACAGTTTGGATTCTGCTAATTCCTTGTATATTCTTAAAACATGTTCATCTTGACTTGAAAACAAAATTATAAACTAACTGGCAGTGGGCCCCACAGATTATATCCCAATTGTTTTTTCCCTCTACCAATCCATGCGTGCAGTTCTTTGTAGGTTAGGAAACTAAGCTTGAGACTGAATTTAGTGTTAATTATCCTAGTCTAATGTGGCTGGCAAATGAGTCTAAAGTCTTTTTCTTTATACTCTGCTTTTTAAAAATTTTCATCCATATAATGAATTTCAATAACAGTATTACTTCAAGATACTTAGGCACAACTTTCATCTTTAGCTTTTGTATCAATTTATTGTAACTAACATCTTTGTATACATGCTTATATTTATTATTGAGCTAGTTAGAAATATATTAAGTAGGTCTGGTGAAAAATATAGCTATTACATTTCAGCATTGGACTCTGTGTTTGCCTTTAGTTTCTCTCAATTAATTCTAGCTGTTTGGTCTGCAAAATGGTACTGAAAAACAGCATCAAATCTTTCTTGTGACAGATTGCCAGATTACTTTTTTTTTTTTTTAACAAAGCCAGACTGAATATTAAAAATGTGTTAGAGAAAATGCATTTATATAATAAATTATACAGACCATGCATGGGGTAATGGCAATGCAATAAATTATGTTGTTTCTGTAAGTATTGGATAAGCTGCATTCAATTTAAATGTCTGGCTGCATCACTGTCATGCTGGTCAGGAACTCACTGGGGGCCTTTTTAACATTCCTGCACCCATAAGTCATGGAGTTGAAATCCTTCTTTGCCCTCAAATACACAATTTCTCTGAGTTATGCAGGCTGACATCTGTGACTTGCTGCCTGCAGTTTAGCTGAGATCTCTGAGTCAAAATGCAGGTTTGTAGCCCTTAGAGCAGCCAGTTTTCACACTGCTGAGCACTGTGGATAATGTAGGTCTGGGAGGGATGTGGTCATCTTGTTTGTGTGCCAGCATCCCCCATGCCACATGCTGATGCAGATTTACTGGGGTGTTTTTTTTGTTGTTGGATTTTTCTTTTATTTTAAGACCAAGGTAGCAGAGAATTGCCAAGCATTGTACTAACATAGCTAAGCAACATCAGTGCTCCAAGGGCATGATCCAGGTAGCATTGCTTTTGCAGGGGACAAGCAGAACTGTTTCTTTCAGCATCATCTTGCACATGTCCCCAAATAAAGTGACAATGTAATGATGGCCTGGCTTTCCCCAGAAACAGGAGGAACAGAAGCATGCTCTTGAAGGGTATGAATCTAGAGTGGCTGTTTTGCCAACACCAAGCAAATGTAGTTAGTGTGCTTAGGGCTTCTCCCACTCAGTGCTGTATCAGCTTCTAACCTGACAGTAGCAGACTGTCCAGGTGGATTTATCTGGCTACTTACTGACCACAGTTTAACCCCTCTGTTGCTGATTTTGGCTGGCATTTGGAAGGAGGAGGTGTCTTAGAAGAGGTACAGAGGAATGGTCAGGCTGCAAATCTGTTCTTCTAATTTTAAAATTTATCTCAAGAATTATGTGGCAGGACCGTGTCAGAAGGGACCAGTTTCTGGCCTCTGGATTAACCAGAGTGGTGCAATTTGAACTGCCTTGCAGCCAGACAGGCTGGGGACAGGAGCCTGCATGGACAGGAGAAAGGCTTAAAGTTGCCTTGCTGTCTTCTTGCTGGTGGAACAGCATCAGCTCTTTGTTTTCCTCTTTAAGTTGCCAGTGCACATGCACAAGAAGATACTGGACTCCCAGATGCCCAAAAACTGTTTGCCATCTGCTCTGGGTGCAGGGTAGCCAGCTCACTGGAGATGTTCCCTGACTCACTTTCAGCCGGGGGTTGCCTTTAGGATGGAGTTCTCTCTCAGCTCCAGGTACTTCTCTAAGTTTGCTGTCCTTTTCAATTTACTCCCTGTGGCAATTAAGGGAGTAAGGACTCGTAGCAGGATCCCATATATGGAAAGCTGGCAGGTTTAAAAAAGGAATTGAAAATACAGTGGGAAGTAATCTGTGTTTCTCTCTAGAGCTAGGTAACACTACTTGAGCATAGATTGCATGCATTATACTGTTTATGAAACATCGCAAGGCCAAGAATATGACTTGGTTTTATTTCTTTAGGCATCAGCTATATTTAGTCGAATTAAAGGAGGAAGGAGGAATTCACTCCAAGAAAATACATGAGCAAAGTTAGGCAAAGAAAATTTACTAGTCTACAGTGGAATGGTTCCCTCTGAGTTATTTCCCCAGTTCTCATTACAGAGCAGTTGGATAGTAAAGTTAGGAGAGATTGTGCTGCTGAATTATGACTGTTGCTGCATGAAGGAACCTCACCTGCTTTATGTGAGCTGTAAAAGAAAATTGATAATGACATTTTAAAGACTTCAAAATATGGGTGGCTTAACAGAGTGGTGTGGTATAACTGCTGCTTTTGCATAATAGAATAGTACAAGAGCTGGTCTATGGCAGATTTAGAGACTTTTCATTTTTGTAGAGCTAGAGAGAGGCTTCAGATTTGCTATTATAAATTATGAACTAAAATAGTAAGTTTTAATTGAAATGCTTTAATGATTTCCTTGTTGAGTTCTTACGAAATCAATACCTCCTTATGAAGCAGTTGGATTTCATGGAATCGGCAATCCTCACCAGTAAGAAAGAAAAGTCAGTGTTTTTTTGTTAAAACATAAACTTGCAGGGAAAGAACCAGTTTCAAAATTGTGAGGATGAGTCACCTTGCTGTGCTAGGTTTAAGGCTTGTTCGTTAGTGCCCCTTCCAAGCAGGAAGGGTGCAGGAGTCCCAGAGGGTTCGGTGAGAAGCCTGTGTATTTACAACACATCCCCTGCTCCCATGGTAACTGCTGAAGGATATGAATTTATTCTGGGGCAGATTGGGTACCTTAGCTCATCCTGTCATGGAGGGAACATGAAGCCACCTCAGGTTTACCACGAGGCAGAAGTATTCAGCAGCAGTCAGCTTGTGTGCAGTAAATCAGAGCCTTAGTTTACTCCTGAGCATTTGCTGATTTATCCATAGGCTAAAATAATTTGGATTTAACTTTTTAACATATTTTCTTTTAGTTCCTTTGCTTTTAATTTCTCCTGTTGATGGCTAAATCATTTCTCTGCTTTGCCACCTGTTTAATGGATTTGATAATTACCTGGTCATGTCATGGAACTTTTTCTGATGACTGTTGGTTTTGCTGTGGTCACCTAAGGAGACGAGGCTTATCCAGTGTGGTGTTCTCATCCCTGTCATGTTTTGAAAATGTGAGTGTGAAAGGTAGGAAGGGAGGATACTCTCCCTGTTTCCAGCATGAGGCAATAGAAAGTGATTATCTAGCCCTTTGTTTCTGTAATTTCTTCGTTTTTGTGGCTACAAGTTATGTAATTCAGGGTATTCTCTGTGCTGCAATGGTCTCTGTACGAGACCTGATCTTACATCCCAGATGGGTGACAATGCAGCAAGTGGAAAGCTGGGTTTCAGGGTGTAATTCCAAATTTCTTGAACTCCCGAAGGTTTTAATTTGGCTTCATGTTATTTGCAGATTTTTTTTTTGGTGTGATTTAATTGAGTAGTCAGTGTGAATTTTGTGGTGTTCGTGTGTATGCAAGGGAAAGGGAGATTTTCTAAGTGTTCAGTGTTCACATGGACATAAACAGGTGGGTTTCCAGCAGAGACATTTGCATTTGAAAACCTGCTCTAAACGGGCTGGGCTTTCCCAGGAGAAGCAGCACCAACAGTGAAACACAGCGATCGATCAGCATAGAATTGTGTGAGCATTTGATGGGCAAAATGTTGTGGTATAAAGACAGGGCCCAAGAATAAGCTCTTTGTGGCTTTGTTTCATTCCTGAAAACTGTGACTGAGAGGCTTTTATCATTTAAAAAAAATTAATCAGCCACATTTTGTCTAACTTGGAAAATATCACAAGATATCCCTTGCAACATTCTAAGTGCTGTTTCTTTAATCAGATTTTGATACTAAAAAAAAAATAAAATTTTCATTTGTCTGCTTATATTTCCTCAACTCTAAAAGTAAAGTAATATTTGAACCAGTCCTTTCAGTCCCAGAGCTGGAAGCGTGTAATTTAGTGTACATAACGATAAACTCTTCGAAGCAGCTTGCATTCACTATGTTTTCTTTCTTTCGTAATTTTAACTAAGGAAAACATTCTCTTACTTATCACAGCACTTCTGTTACATGCCTCATTTTTCAGGCTAGGTTAGAGTTTATTTTAATTCGTAATCAAATGAGCTGTCCAGGAAATTCATCTGAAAAAACATATATAACAAATGTTCAAACCCACACCAATGGGGACACCCAGTGGAGACACACTGAGTTGCCCAACATTACAGCCAGGAGCGGGCCAGCAGC
This sequence comes from Hypocryptadius cinnamomeus, assembly GCA_013400635.1. Classification (NCBI taxonomy): domain Eukaryota; kingdom Metazoa; phylum Chordata; class Aves; order Passeriformes; family Zosteropidae; genus Hypocryptadius; species Hypocryptadius cinnamomeus. The sequence continues at coordinate 17,593 of VYZP01001313.1, forward strand.
TCCTCATCAGGAAGAGGACTGCAGATATTTTTAACAGCAGTTATTTTAACAGCAGTTCTGAGGGAGCTCTCATGAGTTTACCTGCCTGCTACTGAGGGCTCCCTTGAAGCATCCTGCTTTTGCTGCCTTTGCACGAGTCCGTGCTCATCATTGTGGTGATGAGAAAAGTCGATTGGAGAAAAAAAAATCTGAAAGGATTTTTTAACTAAAAATTGTCATTAAAGGAATTAATAATAATAAATTTGGTCCTGATGCACAATTATTGCAATGAGGTGTGCAAGCACCTAGTTACTTGGTGGTGTTGTTTAATGTGACAGGGAATGAGTTGCAATTCCTGGCAATTCAAAAAGTTTTTCTCTTGCTGTTGCAGATGCTGCCATGTTCCTCTGTTAGCTCTGTAGATATTTAAGGGCTGTCCTGTTGCAATATGTTTGGAAGGTGGAGATCCAGGACCATGGGGAGGGCACCTCTCTGAATTGGATGCTGCTCCTGTAGCATGGGAGATGCTCCAGTCTTGACAGACAGCAACTCAAATAACCACTGTTTTCCAGTCTGCACTGGAATTCCTAGTCCTCTTCCAGTGGGCAAGGCCTCCTTTCCTGCTGAGTTCTAAATGTGGCCTTGGGAGAGACCACAAGGACAGCAGCCCTGACTGCCTTCATGGATGAGCTTGGTCAAGGAGAGGGGCACTGGGCCTGCCACTGACTTTGGAAGCAGGCAGGCAGTACTCAGTTCATCCCTGGGGCATTACACCTATCTCAGAGGGCAGAATGTGGATTCCAGGTTGTTTATTTGTATGTACAATGAAGCTCTGCTTGGACAAGCACAAGACCCAAGATAAAAGCAGTCACCTAGGCAGCATTACCACATATGCTCCAGGAACTGCATGCAAATGGAGTGTACTTTAATTGCTGTGAATGTGGTCATGGCTGGTTGTTTTTCTTCTAGTTCACTCAGAAAGCAAGCATTAGCCTTTCTTCTGATGGGGCAGCATCAGACAGATGGGTTCTGGTGTGCCTTCTGGCATGCACTAGCTATGGAACATGGGATTATCTGGGGTTTTGTCTTTCTAAGTAGGAGGGGAGGAAAAGAAAGGAATGCCTGCCTTGTTTTGATGCAGTCTGTTCTGACATAGAATGAAATTTATAGCCTATTGGTTTTCTCATTGTTTGGGAAAAAAGAAACATATTAATTATAATTCTGCACCAGAGCCGCCCAGGCAACTGGGAGAGTGATTTTGACTTGCACTATCACAAGTTGGGCAGCAGAATTTTTATTAAATATAGCAGGATAGTATTCATGTTTAATTCAAATTTGAGAATATTTTCTCTATGGCAAATTAAGAGTGTGAATTGCTGTAGCAATGGGCATCCAGTATGGCCTGCTGACTTTCTGTGCCTTCTCAGAAAAGGAGACTAATAGTAAATGAGAGACAGGCTAATTTTATTTGCTAGTATTTCCTGTTGGGCTTAATATCAAAGTAGGACAGTGGTTTTTTGCCCACAGGACTCAAGAGTGGGCAATTTTGAAATCGGTGTTAAATTCAGATGACTCAATGAGATTCCATTCCTGTTTCAGGTGGTTCAGAGGCTCAGCAGAGCTGACCAGGGGCAGTCACTGTGAATAGTCACCAGTGACTGTCCCAGCCCAGGCCGGAGGTCCCTGCCTGGCAGCAGTCAGGAGCAGCTGCCAACAGAAGAAATGTTCTAGCAAACTTCACAGACTAAATATTTCTTGTTTCTTGTCCTTGCAGAAAACACCTTTTGCAGCGGTGACCATGTGTCGTGGCACAGCCCTTTGGACAACAGTGAGTCTCGAATCCAGCACATGTTGCTGACAGAAGACCCCCAGATGCAGCCGGTGCAGACTCCTTTTGGGGTTGTCACTTTCCTGCAGGTACGGCCCAGCCACCATGGCTCCCACTGCCACCTCCTGGGCGTGGAGCGCAGCTAACATTGCGTTGAGCTGTGTAACTCAGATATTTCTTATCCTGTCTTCAGTTTCAAACATGAACGTTGAAAAAAAAATGTTGAGAGAAACAGTTTTAAAAGGTAACGTAAAGATAAATGAAAATTAATTCTATGGTAATATCAGTAAGTGATCCAGTGGTTTGAATGCCAGGAAGAGAAGAGTTTGGAGCAGGACTTGGTGCTGTTTTAGCAGTACTTAATGGCAGAAATGTAGCTTGCAGCACTGACACAAAGATTCTTTAGAGGCTGAGTTTTCCTGTATTGATCTACTGTTTAAGAAAGGTTTGGGTTTGCTTTGCAAAAGAAACACTAAAAAAATCCCTTGTGATTTAACTCTGCTGTTCAGCATGGGGAGCTTCTGTGGCCAAACAGGTTTGCTTGCTTTCCCAAAGTCCTTCTCAGCGATGCTTCTTAGATAGGGGCTGCTTTGGATATTTTTAAATTGCATATTGGGTTAATAACCTTAGTGGAAGAGTGGCATAGTTTATGCCAACTGGCAATTTCTTCATGCTCTGTGGAAAAGCTTCCATCCTGTGGGAAAATGCAAGTGTCTGTATTTTACAATTTAAGCTTCTAGTTGCTCCCATTTGTCTTTGGCTGTAGTTGCAACATGTAAAAGGAAGTTCTGTTACCACAAACCTGCACAAGACAATTGCTCTGCAAGGCTTTTCTGAGGTGCCCAAATGTCTGTGTTTTATCAACAAAAACAAGGTTGGTGTGAGATTAATTAGTGCAAGGTGAGTTGTAGGACCTGAAAGGAGAGACAGAGAGCCAAGCTAAGCAGGATAATCCCTGGCTGACTCTGCTGCTAGTACTGTGTTAGTCCTCACCTCTTCTTTAGTGCCCAGCTGTCTTGAATCAAAGAACAGTCAGCTTGCTGCATCCTGAGGCCGTTGGCCTCTAATCTTCCACAACACATACAGTTGACTTGGTTTTCCCCTTTGTTTGATGCTTGTTGTTATGAATTTATTTTGACCCATGAGGATAAATGATTACAAAAAGCAAAGAATGAACACAAAATAATTTCCTGTTTAGAGTCTCGCTGTTTGTATGTAATTAGTGAGTGAAGGCCCAGGGAGGGGTGTCCTGAGGCAGGGGTGATTCAGGCTGTGGAGGAAGCCTGGAAGATGGGTGGGGATGAAGTGCACCTCCAAGGGCTGGGTCCTGACAAACTGAACTCTGCAAGGGGCAGGAGGGATAGGGTGTGCAGAGCTGGGTGCGTGCTGACATGAGAGTTTTCCACATAGATCTCTATCAGTGCAGTTATGAGCCTACAAGCAGAAGGCACATCCTTCACTCTGCTTGCTGCTCTTCAGAGCTTAGTTTTCAGTTTTCCTCTTTTCTGATAAAACATCAGTTAAACAGATTTTGACAAAAAATTCAGTGTTGTTGCAAAAGACTTAGGAGTACTGAGGAATTAAATAGAAGCTGTGGCAAAAATATTTTTCATCTCAGGGTGAATCATTGTGCTCAAAGGCACAAACCAGTGGTTGATACAGCAGGAAGAAACTGCCTTCTGCTATCAGCTGAAGGGTGTTTCACCCCTTCATTTGAAGCAGCTGATCTCAGCTGCTGTTAGAGAGACATCTGGTATTGCTCAGTGTGGCAGCTCCTATCCTGAAAAGCAAACACATCCTGCATTATACAGGAAGGCAGAAGTCTGCAGTTGCCTGCAGTGACAAGTGGATTATGTGGTGTGTAAGCAGCTTTACTTTATGGTGCTGGCTAAGATGTAACCAGTCAGCAAACTGAGTTGGTCAAGGATTTTATGAGCACCAAACCAACCCCATGTGGCAGCAAGTCCCTTGCCTGGCTGAGATTGCTTGTGCAGTATTGCATTTGCCCCTAGCAATGGGTTGACAGAGCAGTGTTTGTATGTGCTCAGACCCTAACCTGTCTTGGTGTGTCCTGTCTGTGTGGACTTGATTGAAAAGTGAAGCAGGCTAGTGTGTAAACCCTGGTTTGTCACCAGACCCTCTTCATTGTTTAATTCACACACTCTGTGCAAGATTAAATGTTACATAACCAGGGTGCTTCACATGGTAAGTGTAGAGAGCGAGAGAACAAGATCTTGTGGGATCCCACTGTGGTCTCAGGCTCCATTTGTCCTGGCATATCTGGTTAGAGTAAAGAAATGGTGCTTCTCTGTATGTGCATTGTTTGATCCAGTACCACGTGGCACATTTTCTCCACAGTTCTTTCATAGTTCCCACCCAGTTTAGTATGTCTGTTGTTATTTGTTACAGATTGTTGGGGTTTGCACTGAGGAACTGCATGCAGCTCAGCAGTGGAATGGTCAAGGGATTCTGGAACTGCTTCGAACTGTCCCAGTGTAAGTGGTCACATAGCCCATATAGGGGAGCATTTCTATAGTGAACAAATCAGTTGTTTATTTTTATTAACAATCTTTAACTTGCTGATGGAACTGATTTAATCTGTGCTGTACAAAGAGATGGGAATTCATTGCAAATCTCTTCTCAGGCACAGACACTTAGATGGCAAATTAATGCATGTGGAAGTCCACATGTTCAGGGTGAAAGAGAATGACGTCTTGAAAGCTTAATTTCCTTCCTCTTATGCCTGCAGGGTTTTCTCATTGGTTCTTCCTGGGATAACTGTTACTGGTGACCTTGCTGTTTAGTTCAAAGAAAGGAAGGAGAGGGTCTGGCTTACAAAACTATCTGGAAGTACTGTCTGAAGTGAGAAAGTCACTCTCAAACTTGACCCACTTTTGGTGGGCCAGTTTGCAGCAGGAAGAGCATTCATGAAAGTAAAGTTCATTGTTTTGCCATGGAAGAAATAACAAAGATGATGTTGGGTTGAGGAAGAGATGGGTTTTAAATGGTAAATGATATGTTGATGCTTTGTTTGCTGCCAGGGTGCAGCTAAATAATTTTGGCTTGCAGGTATTTTGCTTAAACATTTTAAAATTCAGTGGAAGTTATTGCCATGTGATTGTAACTCAAAAGACTTACTTTTTAAAGCAAAATAGTTCTGAATATTTGTTTCTGGGCACAATAGTACACTCTCTAGTGTCACAATAGCTTTGAATTGATTGATTATTTGGAAGAGCTGAACTTTTTTAACTTGAACTTTTCCCTTTTAGGCACAAGTGCAGATAATTCATACAAATGCCCTAGAGTAGAGTGAATTTGTCCAGCTGCAAGCTTTGTTTCTGGGTCCCTGAGAAAATAAACACTGCCTGCAGCTCCCTTAGCTCCTCTAAGTCAATACAGATACAGCAGCTCTCTCCTCAGTCTGTTCTCATGTTGGTTTTTGGCCTTTGTGCTGGGGTATAAGCACCTTTCCAAGGAAAAAATGAGACCCAAATGTGCATGATTTGAAGGCAAAGCTGCAAGCTACTAAGCCATTGATGTGGAACTGGGGTAAAAGTCTCTTGCACCCCAGTGAGGAACTGTGGCAGGTAACACCCCTGCAGTTAATAATTCACAACCTCCAAAGTGATGTGAAAAAAACGAGTGGCTATCCATGCATCTGAAAACCTGTAAAATATTAACTTTTTTTGCTCCCACTCTTAAGTGTTTTAGGAGACTAACACAAACTAGGCCAGAGGAGGGGGCTTTTGACTGCAATAACAAAGTATCTCATGAAAAAAACGAAGTTTTTTATGGCAGTTCCAAAAGACTTCAGTTTTTACTTCAAATGAAAAGCACTATCTAAGGCTGACTTCTGCAGTCTGGCTGCACTATGACCCAAAGTGAAGTCTCTGAGTATTTCATCTTCACAGTAATCTGTTTTCTATCACCTTTGTTGGGAAACACCTTGAGCCTTCCAACTTTTATTGCTAATGATAACAAAGATTTCCCTGAACCATCTGAGTACTTGGCCATTAAGTACCAACTGAGCAAAATGTCTGTTTGATAGTATTTATCAGAGCAATAACCTCTTTGTGGTACTGAACGTGACTGCCAATCTTGGCAAAAAGTACAGTCCCACTGGGGCCCTGCTCTATTCTTAGATATGTATTAGAGGAATAAATCTTGACTCCATGCCTTGCCCATCTTTCTTTGACTCAGGCTACACTGGACTTCTCAGTCCCAGTTCGTTTCCTGTAAGATTAAAACCCATCTCCGTCTTGTGTGAGCAAGGGGGCCTGCACAGGGAATAACAGCCTGTGTCAGTCCTGACTGCTGTGTATGTCTGGGTGGTGCCAGGCACTGAGCAGATTAACTGCTAGGTCATGGAGGGCTTTATTTATTTATTTATTTATTTATTTGGAAAATGTAAAGGGCAAATGCATGCTGTTGGATGTATACACCGCATAAAGGGGTTTCTAGGCTGATTTTAAACCCTTATCTTGTGCTTCCTTGCAGTACAGGTCCACTCAGAGGACCCTGCTGGAAAGTTCTAATTAAAGGGCTTGTTTGGTTCATTACCTGTCTTTCTTTGTAGAGCTGGAGGCCCCTGGCTGATAACAGACATGCGAAGAGGAGAGACCATATTCGAGATTGACCCACATCTGCAAGTATGTCTTTAGTGTATAAAATGTCATGTCTCTTGTAGGAGCCAACTGTTATACAACAGTTCTAATATTTTCTGTAAAGGTGCTTGGGTCTTCTCAATGTTTATAAAAATCCTGGAAAAGTCTTAGAAACTCTTTGCCCTCTTAGAGGTGGTTCAAGAGGGACATGTCCAGCCCCACATGAATGGCAGCTCTAGGAAGAAAGAAAGAGAAGGGAGACCAGGAAAATGGAATTTCCTCTATGAGATAAATTGGTAAAATTTGGACTGGATGTTTTAGAAAAGAGGAAGAAAGAAGATGAAAGACGTAGAATAATACAAGATTCAGGAATGGTACACCAGGAAATTTCTCCTTCCTTTTATGTGCAAGTGTAAGGAGATATAACATGTAGAAATCTCAAAACCAACTATTTTTTCACAGCAAATGTGACAGTGTAGCTCATTCCTGTAGGATATCACTTGAGGCCAAGTAGTTAGTGTGGACTGAGAAATGATGGGAACCCAAAAGTACCACATGCAGTTATTAATAATCCATACAGGAAGAGATAGTAAGCCTTCTTCTTCAGAGTTCAATTTAATTTCTGAAATTTAAAGATAAGAACAGGACCTCTGTGGAGAGGTTACTGTACTATGGATTTCTCCTGAGCCATGCATTTGGGAGACAATTCTGCAATCCCTTCAGCAGAGCTGGAGTACATGGTACTGGAGTACATGTGTCCCCAGCAAATCCAGTGTGGTGCTGGCCATGTTTCAGTGAATCACTGAGTATTCGCCTTTAACAGAGAACTTATGGCTCAGCCTGGTAGGGCACGTGCAAATGTGCATGTTTTGTACAAGCATTTGCATATGGTCTGCATGTCTGTATCTGATTATTCTCAGTTGCCTCACAACATCTTTTGAAAGCTTAAGAACAAAACCAAATTCTACTTTTACTGGTTTTAAGGATTTGTTCATCTAGAATAACCCCAGTCTGAGAAACACCAAAAAATGTTCCACAAAAGTTCCACAACATGGGAGCTAATACAACTGAAAGTCCCATAAAGTTTTTAGACTTTAGAACCTTGCCCTCTCCCCTCCTGGAGGTGTTTCTGTTGTCTGCACACTGGTGATTCCTAATGATAACAAGGTTTTCTTCAATTTACTGTAAATGAAAAATAGCTCAGCTTACTGGAATCTGAGTCAGCCAAGGCAAGTTAAGGCAAATAAAAGAGTACCTCTGCCTCACCAGTGTGTCCTGCTGCTGCGTCTGTGGTCCTTCCGGACTTCCTCACATGGAGCACATTCCTGTTTCTGTTCTCTCTTGCCCTTGCAGAAGTGCAGATGGGCAGGTGTGTGTGCACACCTCCCTCCTGCTCTGCTGCTGCAGCCCCCAGGGATTCACAGAGCAAAATCCACCCCTGAGTCCCACAAAGAGCCTCTGCTTAGTGCAGGGAGTAAGGCTGTGCCAGGCTGCCTTCAGCCCTGTCATGTGCCTTCTGCTCTAATTAGTGGGGGAAGGATAAAGTGCCATTTTCTTGGTGTTGGTAGAGGGTGTGTGAGACCAGAAAGGCAGCAGTGGAAGAGAGGTGGAGGGGAGGGAGGGAGCAGGCAGAGAAACTGGACAGCTTTCTTGGGAGCCAGCAAGCATGTTGTCTGCCTGGGAAGCAGGCAGAGCTTGTTTGGAGGCTGCATTGTGTCTTGTGGGAATTGGTTGAGGCCTAAACTCAGCCCTGGCAGCAGCAGCTGTACTTTCTGTTCGGAGTTGCTGAGAATGGATCCCAACTAAGATGTCATCCCAGGATGTCGGCAATTAACACTGTGGCAATGCTGGCTGTTTTCTGTTCAGCCAGGCTTCCCTGTAGGCCATTCAGATTTCCCTGGCAGCACTGTCAAACAATTCCTGTTGGTCCCCAGCTCTGTGCTGATTCTCAGTGCTTTGCTTCTGTTTAGCAGATATCTCAGAAGAGAATAAAGCTGATTTGAATTTCCTGAGTTGTGGTTGCTGCTCTGCAGGTCACACTGCAGTGCTCTGGCTCGTTTAAAAAGGGATCAATGACTTAGAGCCTCAGAGCATCCCTCCCACATGCTGAGAGGAAAATGGGACAGAAATATCCTTTCTTTGAGGAGGAAAGAGCTGAACCTCCTTTGCCCTGGGCTCCTCCAGCCTCCTGTTCATGCTGCCCTTTCAAGGGAGGAAGAACAGCTCCTCAGTCCAGGCAAATCTTTGCTAAAGGTGGGGTAGAACTGTGCATTGCCTATAGAGCTATACGTCTACACCGATTGGGGGTTTTTTGACTTTTCCCCTTTTAACATCAATACTTGCAAACATTATGAAACAGGCATGCAAATTAGGCTGCCTTAAGCCAGCTCGTTTCCATCAGCTCCCCTTGATCTCTAAGGGATGCCAACAGAGCAGCACTTCTTCCCCTGAGGAAGTGCTCTGCAAGCCAGCTGAGCTGCAGATGAGAGTCCTTCCCCCTCCCCGAGGCTCTGCACTGTGTCCGCAGGGTCTGGCTGGGAGTGGGGCCCTGGCTGCAGGGATGGGGGAGCAGATCCCACCAGCGCCTCACAGCCCTCTGACCTCTTCTTCTCCCTGCTCAAGAGCAGGTTTGGTGGCTCTCCCATGCTTCCCCAAAGACTGGGATAAAAAATAACTTCGCTGACAAGTTACACCTCCCCACGCCAGCTCATTTGGGTCCTCACAGAGCACCATGGAGGGTTCCCAAAGGAGCCACGTGCTAAATCTCACTTAGAGCATTGTCTGCATATGTAGGAACGGATGTATTTTTATTTCTTTCCCCACAACTTCTATTTCTGGGTGACACAACTAATTTTATGTTTAGGATAAAACAAAAGAAAAGCACAGCAGATTTATTATTTCTCAGATTTTCCCATTACGTTTTCAAGAAGCCAGTTTCGCCTGACGCTGGAGGAAGATCCTAACAAGGGGAGAAAAACAGAAGAAAGGCAGTCTCTTGAATTCTGAAGTCTAAGTCAAGACTGCTCTGGTTCTGCAGTCAGCCACAGGCTCCTACCTCAATTTTGGGCCAAAGAGTGGGTTTTGGGAGGTAATCCAGATGAAAGAAAAAAAAGAGTTGGCTCAAGGGAAGGGATAGGAGCACATGGAGGAGGGTGGGACTGCAGTCATTGCAAATTACATCAACTTAAACCGCTGTGCAACCACACCCTGAATGCTTGTGTTTATCTTTGAGCTGCTCAAATCCTCTCTTGAATGGTCACAAGAACAGGCAATGCTCTTCCTGGGGTGCAGCATGCACAGCTGGGCAAGGGGAGGTATGTATATGGGTTTAGTCTGGAAACTGTTTCTTGGGGACAGATTTTGCAATGAGCAAAATCTTCTCACAATCTCTCATCTTCAGTGGCAATGTCAAACCAGAGGGTACTTACATGGAGTGGAGAGATCCTCTCCCACTGTGTATGACACCACTCTGCTCTCTCCTCTAATCTTTTACATTTCTTGGGACTGCCTGCATTTCGGGGTGACACAGATGTACGCAGAGAGGTGCAGATCTCGCTGGTGCCACTGAGCAGTACCAGAGGAAACACCCCTTCAGAAAAGGGAGAAGCGAGCCTGGCTGGTCGGTGCCAGGGAAGAGGTGCCAGCCCTTCCTCGGTGTAGCACAGCCCCGAGTTTGTTCGGCTCAATATTACCCCCTTGTGGGTCACAGGTGGAAATTCAGACTGATGCCCATGTCCAAGAAGGTGGAACTTGCTGTAGGAGTTTTGGCTGTAGCTTAGGGCAGTCTTGCTGGCAACAGATGCACATGTCCTTGAGAAAATGCCTGGTGCCTGAGAGCATCCAGCTGCTTATGATTGGTGTGTGACACCTTCTGAGACCCAAACACTGGTTACGTGCTTGGAAAGTCCAGCTTGCAAGGGAGGGACTTTGTTTATTTGCCAATAGAGAAAGCTGTGCAAAAGCTTTGACATTGGGAACAGACCTGTGTCTCCTTGCACGTCCAAACTTGCATGTTTGTTCTTTATGGGGAAACCCCAGCACATTGGAAAGCAGGGATTCTCTGGGCAGCTTGAAAATGAAGAACCCATGTGAATGATGAGTCTCTCCATGAGCTGTTTTCATTGTGGGACTCTTTGCTAAGGTTGGAAAGAGAACTTTAGTTATTCAGGGGTTTGTTGTCATTGACACATGAGAGATCGACTGCCAAGCTGTGCTCTGTGTCTTAAATATTTCAAGTTGGTGCAAATCAGTGCTAACACTGAAAGAAGCAATCCTGCACACCCCAGGCCATTGATTTCCACCTTTCTCTCTCCCTGCTTTGTGCCTGTCAGGGCCACGTAGTGAAGCAGTGGGGATAGGGTGGGGTTTCAGACCAACTTGGTATGGAAAAGGTTTGTTTAGTTCAGAGTGGCTTCCTGATTTGGCTCAATGTGCAGTTGCTGTTTGCTGACACAGCAAAGCACAGGGTCCAGAGAGTGGAAATTGCCCACAAAAGGGGATCTGCAGGAGCTGTGGAAGACTGGGCTGCACCGTGGTGGGTTCCAACTCAGGCTCAAGCCACACTCAAAAAAAGTCTTGGTGTTTTGAATCTTTTCAAGCAGGAGAGAGTCGACAAAGGGATTGAGACAGATGGCTCAAACCTGAGTGGAGTGAGTGCCAAATGTGCCTGGGATGACCTGAGCCGGCCACCAGAGGATGATGAGGACAGCAGGAGCATTTGCATTGGGACCCAGCCTCGGCGGCTCTCTGGGAAAGGTAAGAGGTCCCGGGCCAAGTCACTGTCACAGCCTTTCAGCTTCTGTTCTGGTGGGTCTGGGCAGTGCACTGAGTCGTGCTGCATCCTCGAGTTCATAACAAACCCACAGCCATTGGGAGGCTTGGTGTGTCTCAGGGCAGCAAAATGGATTTTGGCCTCTTTGAAGAAGGCAGGAGAGAGGAAAAGAGTTCTTGGCATTATTTTGTCTAAACGTTTCTTTCAGTTTTTAGGCAAATTGTAATCTGAAGCTGCAAAGTTAAACTGAGCACCTGTTGAAACCAGGACTGTAAACACCTGCTAGGTGAAACAATTTCATTTTCCCAGGCTGTATTTCCTTATTAACATTATCTCTTCTTGGGGAGCAAGTTGGACTGATGCTGCACATTGCTGCAGCTGAACTCAAGGAATTCGTGCAAATACAGAACTCTAAAAAGAAGAATTAAAAAACTGGAGTTTCCCTTTGCAGTGAGATGCTTTCTCAGGGTAGACATGTCATAGCCATTACAGGCTTGAAATTATGCATATTACCTTTCAAATGGGTGAAGCAACATAAAATTTGAGGGCTGGAGATTTCCTGGAATTAACAATGGTTTCCACAGGAATGGCATCTGTTCTTAAATCCATGGTAAAAATTCGTTAAATGCATACAGCCTTTCTTCTGGCTTCTGTGCAAATATTTTGAACTGCACTGGATCTGTTTTGTCTCAGCCTTGAAAGGAAAAGCCCAAGAGAAGTATAAATGATGAAATTTTTATATTCTTCAAAAGATTTTTAAATAATTTGGGGGTTTTTTCTCTACCTAATTCTCACATTTCTCAAAAATAGATGAGGAAACTTCTAAGAAAGGCAGGAAAGCTTCCTATTGAAAGTGTTTGGCCAGTAGACATTTCAGAGAAAGGCGGAAGTAAAAAGACTGCATCTGAACTGCATAATTTGCAGCTTATTTTCAGATGTGAGCTTGAGGCTAAAGGTTGCCCTGCATAAAAATCCCTCCCTTTGTGAATCTTGTTGTAAATTAATCAACAGATTTCCAAAGCCAATTGCGAAAAACTTGGAAACCTTCATACATTCATTTGGCATAACAAGTTCCTGTTATCCCTAATGGGAAAAATGATTTCCAGTACAAAGGTTTGGAAGTGTCAGGAGGTTCTATGAGAGTTACAGAACCAACTAACACCTCGTTTATGAAAATGTACAAAACTACTGAGAATTTCTTCATCAGGAGGACTCAGTACCAAAGATTCCAGCTCTCCTTGCCTGGCATAACAATGAAGCCCAAACGAGGGAATTCAAGCTGACATTATAAAGTGAAATAACTCTTAAGGAAGTTCAGGAAGTGCAGTTAAGTGTTAACAGTTCTACACTTCTTTCTGAAGGGGAAGAGTTTAGATGAAACACACTTGATATGTTCTTGTGTCTGTGTTGTTTCTGGGGGTTCTTAATCATGTTAAAAATTATCTTTGCAGATACAGAGCAAATCAGGGAGACTTTGAGGAGAGGGCTTGAGATTAACAGCAAACCTGTCCTACCTCCAATCAATGCACAAAGACAGAATGGGTTGAACCTCGACCGAGCACCGTGAGTTTCACCCTGCACATTCACATGGTGGCAGAGGGAGGCTAAAGAGCTCAGCATGGAAAACAAGGTTAAAGTTGGGTGGGAAAAGACTTGGCAAGGGGAGAGGAAATCTGGCAGTGAACACTTGCAAAGTGCAAAGATAGGGGGAGAAGAGTTATTCAGGTTGGATAAATGGGCTAGTACTCAGGAGGGCAGCTTTTTAGAGGGGTTTTGGACAAACAGTGCTAATGCACAGTGACTCTGATTGTTCTGTAGAACCTGTTGTTCATGGTCTTCAATGTTTGAATTCAGACTGGAGTGATCCCTATAAAAAGTACTGTGCTGAAAAGTGATATGGCATCAGTAGAGATAGGTGGCATAGGTGACTGCTGATATTTTTTCCTGAGTATTTTGTTTTCAAGCTCAAAAGTACTGGGCAGGATTTCTCACGGATGCTGGGCTCCTGCATGCATCTGCTTGCCCAGTGTAAGCTCTGAGTCCTCAGTGGTTGAGGGTGACCACAAACATTTTGGGTGCACATCAGGTCAAGGAGGCAGCTGATGGGTAAGCCTTAATGCTGGGAGGCAGTTGTTGCTTAGATAAGAGAGCTTTACGTTATTCAGGGTGAGATAAACAGAGATACATTTGAGAGAGAGTGGTGAAAGGTTAGCAGAGGTCTAAGATGAAGCACACAAATGTTTACCTGGGTTTTTAACTGTTCTGAGCCAGAGGAAGGCAGGTCAAATTCAGAGCCTCACATCTGTAACAGTGCTCTTTGTTGCAAATCTCTCTTACCTGCAGCAGCTGCACACTCACCCTGCCTGAAGCCTGAGTGGTAGGAACGGCTGGCTCCCAATGTTTGCCTCCTAGGAGGTCAATACATTTCTCTGAGGTCTATGGTTACCACTGGGGAAACTGATAGGTCACCTGTTTCTCCATAAGCACTTCAGTTAAGGAAAGACAGCTATCAGCTGTGTTAATGTGGTGATACTATTGGAGGGATAGGGGAAATCTCAGCTTAAAACAGCAGTGTATCCTAATACTTTCTTCCTCCATCTTACTAGCTGCTTTGAGAGGAGTTTGAGAAAGGTCTTTTTCTCCTTGTGCAGTTGCTTCTCCTCTCCATGTAGCAGATACAAGGGGACTTGTTCAATGCATCGACCATACCAAAAGGGGTGGTTTGTGCTAGAAAGCAGTGTTTACTTACAATCTCTGACTCACTAGTACTTAAATCAGACCTGATGATTACTCTTACTGTGGCTAAAACTGATCAGTCAACACATTTTCCAGAACAGTGTGGTATAGATGAAGCAGAAGAGGAAGATCTTGTTAATGGCTCCGCCTTCCTTAACACACTGTCTCAGCATGTCTCATGCATTTGAGCAAAATTGCTCAATGTGCAGTAAGTACAAGAGCATGATAGGGAGACTCTCATCTCCAGCTGCTGCCCTGGAATGTAACTTAGGAGCTCAGCTTTTGCATGCAGTAATGTATCTACATCCATGTTCCCTCCAGGTACCTGCAGGGGTAAAGGCTGAGACACAAAAGGCACAAACCCAGTTCAGATACAACTCTTTCATAGGACTTCTGAGCACCTGAGATGAAGGACAATTCTGTGCATAGATCTAGTCCTTCTGGTGCAATCCTTGCTTGCATTGCTTGGACCTGGTAGGGCAGGGACTCAGGTCTGTCCTTCGCTGTAAATCTTGTGTAATCAAAGGCAAGTAATTTAGCTATTGAGCTTCAGTTCTGAATCAATAAAATGGGACTAATAACAATGTCATCTTCTTGAGGCACCACAAGGATAAATATGTTAATGATTACGATGTGCTGGCTGATGGGAAGCAGGCTTGTGTGTAGTCACATCCTGCACTGTACACACCAGATCATAAAATATCAAACCTGTAGTTCTTTGCAAGGGTCCTGTGAATAACTGGTGCACTAGAAATTCTTTAGGAACTTGACAGAAACACTCTCTTGGGGCACGGCAAATTGTTTCAAATCTGCTTTCCGTAGGGAGCGCTGCAGAACCCAGGCTGTCAAATTTGCACCCAACTGACAGTAGGATGTTAAAGTCTGACACAGACTCCAAAGGCTTTGTGCAGAAGAGGAATGTGCTGTTTATTTATCATGGATTTGCAACCACCAACTGCTTTCCTAGTAGCTTTCTTCCCTTTCTTTTATCCTAACCCTACCACCCACACACAATAATCTATCAAGGTTTAAAGCAGACAACCTGTTCTGCATTCAGCATCACAAATAGTATCAGAAACACTCAAGCTTTTGAATATTTATTTTTATAAAATGTAGAGGATCCAGATTCTGTATAGATTTCCCAGTCTTTGTATAGTTACAGTTTTCAGTGCTTATGCAAAAACCTCATATTATTTGGTTGCAGATAGGGCTTGATTCAGTGTTTTGGCTCCAGCAAAGCATATACTGACATGTTAAGCATGCATATTACCAGTTGTTCACTGTCCCAGAGTCCAAAAAAAAGTTCCTTTGAGAAAAAGCTGGTTTCTGTCAAAACCCTGCTGGGCAGCTGTAGTACTTTGATTCATTAGTGTTATTACTGTAGACTGTGTAGCCCTTTTTCTCCTAAGGATATGAATAAAAGCACACTTAAAGCTTAAAACTGCATCGGACATCTGTTTCTCAAAATGACTGTTGGCTCAGTTCATAAGCAGCCATTAAATCAGTTTGTACGTATTAACAAAGGAACATGTGAATTAATCTCTGGAAACATGACTAATCATTTTGAACATAGGTAACTGAATACTCTCAATTACCAGTTGGAGAAATAAGATCTGCATGAATACCAGTGTGCACTTCAGTGGCACATTATTTGTTTCATAGGACCCATCAGCTTAGTAGGTGCTGCTGAGACACACAGAAAGGCAAGGCTCCCAGTCTTCTGAATCGTGCAGATTCACTCTTGTTGGATACAGAGAACTGTTACCCGTAGGGGATGTTTAAATGTCAGACTAAACACTGCTGCTGTCAAGCCCTCAGTGGGCTGGAAGCTCCAGATGTCAAAGTTCAGTGACACTTGTGGAGTCTTGCTTCGGTCACTATTTAATTTCTTGATGTAATAATTTCTGGGGCCGAGTCTTTGGTTGTCCCTGGTAATTAGCTCTGTGCTCTCCTGTGCAGTAGGTGAGTAGTATCTCCATGTTACAGATTAGGACAGCAGAGTTAATTTGCCGCAGTTGCAGTGAGAGCCAGCATTGGGATAGGGGAATTCTTGACCTTTTCCACCCCTCAAGGGCCTCCTTGATCATGCAGCATTGCTGAAATTGATGCTTTTCTGCCTCTTGGCTGACTCAAGACTGTTCCACTGTGAGTTGAGACATAGAGTAGAAACCTAGTGCTAGCACACTGCATTACTGCATGTGTTGAAGCTAAAATTATCTGTGATTGTTGCATTTCATTGTGACAGAATTCAGGTAGTGCCCACGCACACCCAGTGCCTGAACATTAGGTTTGAGTGATAGAAAAGGGTCTCCAAAGTCTGTATTGCTTTGATAAGGCTTTTCCATCACATCTCTGCTGTTTATAACTCTCCCCCTTCTCAAGAAGGATCAAGTGGTGTGGTTTACATGCCTGACTCTCATATTTCTGTCTGGGATTTCCCAGGTAATTGTGCTGGTCCCTTATGTATGATGTCCCATTTGTCCAGGGACCCATAGAGACCTCAAGTCCCATCTGCATTCAATTTCTAGGCAGAAAGACAGTTTGAGTCTAGGGAAACCTGAACATATGGTAGCCCTGTAGCCATGTGCTAATTCCATCCAGCCCTGAACAGTTTCCAGCTGTGCAGGGAAATGAAGGCAGGTTCCTGGCAGAGTAGGGAACAACCCTCCGGCAGGTGGGGCTGGCAGGACTGTCCTGGCAGTGACCTGCTGGAGCTCTGCACTCTGAGCATCTCAGTTGGCTGCCCTTCCCTCGTGGGAAGAGGAAGGAGTTGTGTCACTCCAGCATTCCTCCTGGGATAACCCCAGACTATCACATGGTGTGCCTGGTTTGGAGCACATGAGTAATAGTGGCACTGCTTCTAGGGCTGGAGTCCACTACTCCTGAGTTCTTGGTAAATAGGGCACACGGATGGAGCAGCACTGGGTTAATGCACATTAACAAACTCCATCTGAGCAGTGTTTCTGAGGAAGCTCTGACAGTAATACCAAAATGTAGGATTTGTTTGGAGGCGAGCCTGCACTTTGCGTCTCCCATTTGCACTGGGTTTTCATTCTGCTTTACTTGGGCAGAGGGGAGCTGGTTTCCTGTCTTCAGTTCTTAGAGGCAAACTTTACATAAAGAGGAGCATTTCAGCATTCTCTGAAGCTGTCTGGTTCTGGCTAGGCTTTCTGTTTCTGCAACCACTAAGCAGTAAGTTTCCAATCCAGTCCTGCTTATTTAGGCATGCTCTCTCATCGAGTCGCCATTCAGTGGTGTCCTGGTTGAGTCAGGAATGCTGAATGGAGGGAGGCAGTATACTTTAGGGAGTGTCTCTCAGCATGAGGCTGAGTGCTGGGTGA
>VYZP01001329.1:756-12241 GCA_013400635.1 Hypocryptadius cinnamomeus
AATTCAAAGTCTTAGTCTTTTTAAGAAATAAAGAAAATATTCTCTCTTGAAGCCCTGCTGGAAAGCCCAAACATCTGCAGAATGCAAATGAGCGCCACCTGCTGCAGCCCCAACAGGCTGAAAAAAAATCTGCTTGTCTCTAGATAATATAAATACAAATGGTTGCATGTTAAATTGCTAAAATGAAAATCACTCCTGCATATAGAAAAGCCAGGTTCAACTGTAAGCAAGATCCCTACAGAAAGATTTGTTCTGTGGGGCTGTGGATAAATGCCATTGCCTCAGAACTGCAGCAGCTTCCAAGGAAGATGTGTTAACCCAGCAGGTGCCTGAGGACAGTTCTGCATAAACATTTTCCATTTGGCGATTACACCTTCTGCCCTCTTCAGTGGGTGGTGAGATCATCTGGGTCATTTTCTGTGCACCACACCTTTCATTTTAATGGAAATCAGAATGCCCAAGCATTTCAACTCTGCTGTTTGTTCAAATCACATTAGTGACATTTGCTGATTGGAGTAGTTCTTGATTAGTGGCTAAAAGCTTTTGTTCAGTGTGCTCTAATATGTTCTGATTCACTTTTTTTTCTCTATTTGCTTATTAAATATGAGCATCCTTAGATTCTGGTGTTAAACACTCTGATGCATCGCTAGGCAAATGGAGAGGAAGAGAACAGAGCAATTGAGGCTTTACTGCTTTATGAACTCACAATTATAGAGGTTAAGCCATCACACAAGATGCCTACAGAGCCTCAACAGTCTTTTTCCCTTTATTTCTCTCCCCCCATCTATTCTCCTTCCTGATAAATGAGCAGTAAAAGAAGTGACATGTTTATTTCCTGGCTCTGATGCAAGCCAAGTATGAGGCAAGCAGGGGAGAAAACATTGAGCATAAGATCTGGGAGTCATTTTTGTTCAGAAATGTTGATATAACAAGACTGATTTATTTTATAAGTCTTAAAATTCTTCCAAACAAAATATTTTGAAATAACCAACAGAAGGTCCCTGGCATTTCTCATTAGATTAAAGTGTCAGTGGCAAACTCCAGACACTGTTCTTACAGTGCCTCAAACACATTTACCAATTGCCATTCAGCTTGTGCAAAGAACAGTCAGAACAGAGCCAGCAGCAACACTGGGAAATACAGAGAAGAGCAACTAGGATGGGTTATTTCTCTCTGCTCAGACAAATTAACCATTTTTCATGTTCAGAAATTGTAAACACCCTATGCAGCAATAATGTTCCCTCATACATTGATAGACTTTTTAAAAGTCAATGTGGGGTGGCAGCCATTTGGGGGGGGAAAAAACCCCAAAGAGCAAGACAACATCAATATCTTCTCTGACAACAAAAATGAAGCCCTTTTCCACACTATCCTTCTTGCTTGAGGAGTTTTTCTTCCATCTTGAATATCTGGGAATGGTTGTTCATTAATGGGCTTCAGCAGTGTCTGCTTTAGGTTCACACACATCCAACACAAGCACCCCAAGGTGCAGCTCCTAAGGAGAAGACGCCTATTCTGTTTCCACTGTGCTGTCAGAGCACCTCTCCCTTGAAGATCCTGCTGATCAGAAGGAGAGCTGAAGTCTTGGACTTTGCAGTGTCTTGGCAGCAGATGAGGTGATGAGCCCCTCTCCCACCCCTCTCTTAAATAACCCTGGGTCCAGGCCATGGTCCCCCTATCCCAGCCTTTCTTTCCTTCTCCATCCCTTTTCCATCCCAAGAGACTCCCCACTCTTTCTCTCCCTCTGTCCAAAATCACCACTTTCCTCTCTTTCCCACTGCCTTATCTTTACCTTTCACAACTGTGAGTCTTCTCCCTCACCATCACTGGGGCTTGCAGGAGACTGGAGCTGGCCTTGCAGACACCTTCTTGTCTAGAACACAAGTGAGCAGGGTGTAAGGTGAATTTCATGTGACTGAAAATCTCTTGGGCTGCCAAAGCCCTTTTTTGGCTTTTCTGTATCTGCATGTTTGCTCCAAGGCTCAAATGCTGATGTGGAAGAAGTGTCTTGGCACCATGTAAGGGCAAAAAGAATGGAAAACTCACAAGGAAAATGCACAAGCTAAAATGGGAGTGCTAGGGTATTCTTTTTAATGACTGTGTAACTGCTCCCTGATGTTTCACAATGCACACTCAGAGCGAAGTCCATCAGTATTCCCTTGCCATAATGAAACACCCGTGCTGGAGCTGACAGGGATGTTTACCCCTCTACAGCAGCAGAGAGAAGCCTGTGCCAGTGCAGGTGCTGCAATTACTTTCTTCAGATCAGCAGCTTACCACAGAAACTCCAGTTAAAGTAGACCTGTGGCAGGTGCCAGGCTGCTGGCTCTGCAGAGCACGGCCCTGTATCTAGCCACTAAATCTGAACTCAAGCAGCTGCAGCAGGACAAGTTTCTCGTGCTGTCTTGAGCACACATCCTTCCTCCTACACCCAGGGGAAATAAAAGAAGCTCAGCTGGATCTCTCCATCGTCTCACAGAAATGAAAGTCTGTGCTAGAGGTGAAGGTGGAGGTTTGGGGCTGAGGACTCACAGTCCTCCCAGCCTGTGAAGATGAATGCCAGCTGAGCCACTGTTTGTGTTTGCACCAAATGTAGTTCAAAGGAGGCATTTGTACAAGGAGAAAGAGAAGCAGTTATATGTTGGATAAACACTTCCCTTTATTTTTCTCTCTTTTCTTATATCTTTAGTGGAATTAAGCATTTCCTTGGTCAGACCAGGTGCAGAGAAGCTGGAGAGGAAAACAAGAGCTGCAGGAGAGGAAGCCATTCTCTATATACGTAAATGGATCATCAATGCCATCTCTGTTAATAATTTAAATAATTGCAAGCTGGAGAGACATTTTGCTTTTTATGTTTGTCTTTTCCACGAGGACAGAATGATATGGATTACCCTGACTTAGTCCAAATAATACAACTGCTTTTGTTGCTGACTTGTTAGAGCAAATGACCTGAAGGGTACCTGTAGCTCATCCTCCACCAGCCACTCTTCTTTCACCTTCACTGTAAATAAAATGGCAGGCAAATGCACATTGTTTTTTGAATCTCCTATGGCTGGTTTCATACCATACTGGTATGCCAATGCCTGAATATAATGTAGTAGAACAGCAGGCATTTTATTTTAATTTTTTTTAATACCTCCAATTGCAATGGAGTGGTGCTGGAATCTGACATTGGTACAGAAACTGAAAGAAACTCCTGTTCAAATATTCTCTGACCAGCAGCCTCTGTGTTGAGGCCAGGAGCCCCTTTGGCTGGACTACACCAGCAATAAAGCAGCAAGATGTTTGTATGCAAGGTCAGGGAGTAGGCAGAGGGCCCATACTATGGGCCAGACTGGGAGGGAGAGGCAGCATAGCTAAGGACCTTGAAGCTGTGAATGGATTAATATAGGTCAGTGATTCAGAAGGGAATAGAGTAACTTAGACCAAAAAGGTGAAGATGAGCTTAGTAGTTATTTTGGCCACATGGAGATTGGTGGATGGTGACTTGGGGAAAAAGACTGTCAGACAAACTGGATAACAGAGGAGTAGGAAGGTAAGTGCTATCCTGCTCTTTTAATAGATACCTGTTTCACTTTAAATCCCTGTTTGCTTTTGTTGTATGTTGTATTAAAGCTCAAGGCTAAAATAAAGACTCAAATTTTGCATTTTCTAAATGCTTTGCTGGCTGGTGCAGCAGTACACATCATCCAAAGAGGTGGTGTCACCAGAGGATGCAAACTCAAGGCAGGTCCGGCAGCACCAATGTTCCTTGTCAACTTAGTCATTAAATCAATCCTGCTGCAACAGTTTTAAATGAAAAAATTGTGGGTACTCTCTGTTTAATTACAGTGTAGGCTCACAGACAGTGTATGGGGACATAAAGACTCATAAAATATGTGGCTGCATACATGTGTGACCTATTAAGCATCCAGAAATCTCTTTAATACCAAGAACTACACTAGATAGCTCCAGCCACTGCTCACAGTGAGTCATGTAATGATGTTCTTCAGATTATTGTTGTCATCAGCCCATTCCCTTCCCCCTTCTCACTTAGGAAGTTCATTTAGGCAACCAGTCATTTTAAGAACATGCAAATGCTGATTGCTGATTTCTATGGATCTGGCAAGCAGCCAGGTTTCTGTGATGCTGGCTACTGTAGGCAGTGGGAAGTTAAATATGCATGACCTCCCATAATGTTGATCCATGGGCTTGCAGGCGTTCTGCACCTGTAAAAATCCCAGCTATTCTGCATGCAAAGTGTCTCTGGTGTTGTCATTGAATCACTTTGTGCTTCAGTACTCAGTGATCAGGTAAAATCAGCACATGTTCATTATCTTTCTCTGCTTTGGTAAGGTCTAGAATAAAAAAATAGTTATTTAATCATGGTGAATCCAATATTTTGCTCCTGACAAGCATGTACATATTGCACATGGGAAGGAGGAGCTGAATTCATACTGACAACTTTGCAGTTATGTTAAAATCTGATGAGTTCGCTGCTATCAAGATGTGGGGAATAAAATGCAGTAGTTAATATAAATAATGTATTTAGTAGTAAGGAATTAATAATGCATTATTAAGATCAGGGTAGCACTGGGAAATTGCCTGAGGACATTGTACACAATAAGGAGTCACAAAAAAAGTCAACTATTGCTCAAGGTTACAAATCAGAATCTAAGCAGAATAAAATTCATAAATCTAATAAAATCAGCTTCACCTAGCCTCAGCCTACAAATATAGCATGTAAGACTGACAATATTTGTATTCTTAAAGAGATTCCACACATTAGACTATTAATAAAGGGCCAAATGTTGACAAAATGAATACCAGAGGAACTTGGGGCATAATTTCTAATTAAAAACGGAACTTCTAGGATAAGGGAAAAAAAAACCAAAACAACCCCAAATAATAGCAAATGTATGGTTTTAGAGCAGAAAGGACTGCACATAGTGTGCTGACTTTTCACTTCAGACCTCAAGATTTGCTTTGAGCCAGTTTCTTTCCTCCACCTGGTTGCTGTATCATGCAGAGGTAGCAGGGGCTCTTCCTCACAGAGGGAAGTGCCCCTGTGAGAGGCAGCACAATGGTAGTGGTTGCTCCCTGCACCCAGCCAAGTGACATCACTGGGATCACAGGGCACCTGTGGTGTTTTCTAAGGCTGTGGAAGATGCTCTGAGCATCAGAGTGATCACTCTGAAGAAACCCTGTGGGCCTTTTAGTGAAATTGAAATACTAGCAGTGTAAATTATCTGAGGATTACTACTGGCTTTTTGTGGCCAATTTGTAGGGTTTTGTCTCCAGTTGGTGGCTCACAGCCAGTCCGTGACTAATCACTGATTAGTGATCCCAGCCCTGTAGAATTAGTATCTTCCATACAGCAGTATTTTTAATAATACCACAGTGCATGAGCCTACACTTCAAACAGGAGGAGGAGGATGACAAGGACAGTGCTCTACTCCAATATTGTCATTATTGCTGCATTGCTGGCTTTTGGCATCTCTTTTGCAATTGCTGAGGGAACAGGTCAATGGCTGTGCAAGCAGAGGTGTTCCCTTTCACAACCGTTTGGCTTAGTTACTGTTTATGTGACAATTATTGTGTTTACAATTGCAGAGCAAACATAACAAAACAACTTTTCTAACTGTAAAAGCACTGCTTCCTTGTTTGTATGCCACAACATATTTCTGCTAAGCATTCAGCTTTGGGTTTGTAATATTTTGGAGCACTAGTTCTAAATAAACAAAAGCAAAGGGAGACTGGCAGCTTTGAGGAGATTGAGTGTCCTTCAGTGACAAAGCGTGTTTTATTTAAGAACAGAAAGATTCATTAACGCCTATTTATGATCTATTTTTAGGGTAATTCCATGCAATTACTATTCATACGACTCAAGCACCCAGGCTGAATTTTAGCCAGGCAATAAAAGGATAATTTTGTAATGCCAGAGAGTCTCTAGAGAGGATTTGGAGGAAAATGCAAATCAACTGTTAGTATGATCAAGCTGTGCACACAAACTCAGTTTCTGGAGCTCTGTATAACTTAGGAGACATTCACCGTGGAATATCAGACATCAACCAGCACATGGGTGCTGCTGGCTTTGTAACATCTGGGCTCTTTGCAGTCGCAGTGCAGGGAGTGGCTGGAAATGAGCTCACCACTCTCCATTCCCTTTTATACTCCCAGCAATGGAGTATGTGAGAAATAGTGATGCAAAGTTTCCCAGGGAGACATCAAAGAGGGATGGAGAGGTGCATATGCTGGCAAACACTCTTAGAAGTGAATGAATACACGTTTATAAAATGCCTTGCTCTCACACACTAAGGATCTTCCCTTCCTGTCCATGTGAACTTTCAATGAGTCGAAGTCTTATTTTCTTTCTTATCCTAATTCTGCTCCTCCTGACACTTCTTTTCTCCCAATGTCTAAATTTTGTCTCCATCCTTTCTTTTCAGGACTCAGCTGGGTGTAGTGTTGCAGTGTAGGGCAGCCTGGGAGGGAGGGCTGGGAAAGGCAGATGCAGGCACTCTGTAACCTCTGCCAGAGAAGCCCTTCAATACCATCACTTGTCAGATTAATTCTACACTGATTAATTTCCCCAGATTAATTCTATATAATAATTTCTGGAAGGCAGAGGAGAGAGTGGTTTTGTCTCCAAATGAGGGCAGTGACAATCAGGATACCTGAGCCAGCCCTAGGGAAACGGCAGGTTAAGACAGAGGGTATGCAGGAGTACTCTTATCCTTCCGGACGAGCGCTCTGGGGCCACGCAAGATACTTGAGAATGCCTGATGGCATCTATTCTTAGACACCTTGGAAAGAGTTCTGGGTTAACACCTCACTAGGGGAAGAAGCCCTGAGTACAGCGAAAAACTATTCCCTGCAATTCAAGATTTACACTTCTGAAAAATCATTTAAGGCTAAGATAGAGAAAGGAAACAGTCGAGAAACCAACAACCCCGCTTTCATAAAGCATTTATTTTTTTTATTTGAAAACATTATACAGGCATTACATTGCCACAGCCAGTCCATATAGGTGCATGCAAATATCAAAATGGAGAAAGATTTATTCAGCTTCTCAATGCAGGATTTGGGGTTGGGATTTTGTTTGCCTGGTTTTGGTTTTGGTTCATACTTCCATCTGCGGTGTCAAGATTAGTGTGCTTTATTATGGCATTTAACAATAAAATCCTACCCATGGGGTAAAATTCATATTTGTAGCTAGCTCAGGAATACTAAATGGTTTAAAAAAAAAAAAAAGAAAACGATACTACACGCTTGTCAAAATGTTAATAGCACAAGTTAGCAATCTCTACACTATACATTGAAACTTCTTCTTATGACACAGTGGTGCAAAATTTTCAATTGCTTGGTCTATCGTCATGTGTTTCGAAACTTTATAGCTGGAACAAAGACCAGGTCTGTCTCCCAGTGAGGGTTTTCATCCGGTATCAGAAAATTACATCAGTCTTGCTAAGGGCTGCCCAGGACCAGCAGTATCAGAGAGTTTCAGTTTGTCCAGGCAAGGAGCTATGCAGAGCTAGAGACGTCCTACGCAACACGGAGAGTAGCTGCCGTTAGATAGCTGAGCCTTTGCTGGTGCGCACTGAGGGCTCCAACTGCAGAACACAAGCAGGCAGAAGGAATGTTTTCCTCCACTAGACCTCAGCTTTTCAGTCATCACAGTTATTTGTAAAGCTATACTACTGTTTTCCTTCGAGGTCCATCCAGGACTAGCGCACTGGCACTAATCCGAGCATCCACCTTGTTTATGGGGAAACACAGACAGCGAAGCAGCCCCGCTTTGCACATCAAACTCCTCCTGCACCAGAAGCACAGGCGTGGTGGCTGGCTGCAGAGCACTCACTGAAACATTCACAACTTATTCCAGTACAACAGAGCCTTTTAGAATAGCCTGGTGGCACCTGTCAGCCACCCATGGATCGCAACCCCTCGTAAGGAAAAACTCCCAGCCCCGTGACCCGGCCGGGAGCTGCCTCCTGCCCAGCTGTTTCACAGAAGACTCTAACAAACGTCTACAAGTTAGTGTCAGAAAAATGAGGAGGGGGAGGCCGAAGGACTACAAACATTTGGCTTTAAAATAAATACTAATAAGGAAATTAATCAAAACAGTTATGCAAAAGGAAGGAACTGTAAACATGTAAACACACACGCACACAATCCTCAAGGTTCTCAGACCAACACGGGGACTAATGCTCAGAGAAAGGTATTTAATTGGTACAAAAGGTAGCAAAAAAGACTGAGATGACAGGTGCCCACCAGTGTGCCTCTGGGTACCTGAGGGAGCCATGACTGTAATCACACACCTTCTCCTGGGGAATGCATGAAATCCACCTTAAGTCGAAGCTCTCACAGGGCTTGACCCAAGGATCTTACCCTGAAGTGTCAGGTACTCTTTCTTGTGTGTTTTTTTGTTTGTTTGTTTTTTTCTGATTTAGACTTTCCTTAATATCCCCAGAATACAGAGTCTGTTTTTCTGCAGGAATCTAGTGGGGATTTTTTTGTGTTTTTTAAATCCTCAATAGTTTAAGGAAAAAAAACTTTGGAAACATGAGTGCTAAAAAGATTAAAAAGACAGCAGGCAGGAAAAAAAAAATCATACATTTGTTAGTTTAGTACCAAAGCATCATAACCAAAGCTTTTGGGCTAGTTTTGGGCATGATTTGGCAATACTGCAGAACCTTCCCTTAGGTGCAGCAGGGTTGTGGCAGACAGCCTAAACACAGTGGGAAAGAAATTACCTCCTCTCCACAGTCGTAATAAGACACAGCATACTTCTGCTGTTCAAGAGCATTTTGACATTCGTCACTTCATGTCTGTTATGCATATATAAACTTCTCTCAGTCTGCTTCAGGGAAGTTCCTTCTGTATTAAAGCAGAATGGGACTATAAAAAATGAATGTTACCTCAGCAGAAATTCATCCTGCTTGGTTGAACTGTGTGACCTTTCTAATCTCCAATGTATAGATTGACTTTTTTCTTCTTTTTTATATAGGAAATAGGTAAGTAAGTTGTATTTTTCAAACATGAAGGCCTACATTTTTGCTTGAAACAGTCTTTTTCAGCAGAATAACATTCAAATCAAATTCACCTTCTATGCCCACAAGCAAAATATTCATCAACCATGCCGTAAACTCCATTTTCAAATACGATGAATGTATACACACTTCCACAGCACTGTTATGTGCTTCTTAAACTCCTTCTTTCTGAAGATCCTGAAGCATTTTAGAATAACTTGGTCCCATAGCACCTCTGTGAGGTAGGTAAAATGTCATTATTTCCATATATACCGATTGGGAAACTCAGCCACACAGAAGGTAAGTTATGCCCAAGGATTCATGCAAAGATGTGGCAGATTGGTGAATAAAACCAAGATCTGTCCTAGATTCCTCACCTACTGTTAGACACAGGAACACCTCATCTTCCTTAATTTTAAATTACAAATAGATAAAGGATATTGAAATAATGTTTTCCTTGCACTGGGCTCTCAGAAGAGCAAACACAGACAAAGACAGATTTTTCATGGTGGCGACTAAGATTTTCCCCAGTCTGAGGCAGGCAGGCTCCTGAGGCAGAAGTACAGTTGTATACAGAAGTGTGGAGCACACCCTTACTATTTTCACACGTCCCCAGGAATGTAAGAAAACTGCTGAATTCTTCTGCTTGCTTCACAGTTAATGAAAAATAATTGGCTGCACCCTGCCAGTAAAATGCCTTTGTGCTACTGCAGTAACACCAGCAGATGGTCCAGTCTTTCTGCTCGTGAATTCCTCCCTTAATCTTCCTGATTTTTACAATCTGTGGGTTTTGGTGAAAAACTGACACATTTCTAAATAGCTATTGTTAGAATAATGAACCATGGGAGACTAAGCAAACTGGAAGAGCAGAAGGCACCCTCGATGCACTGAGTATCTAAAATAAGTGCCCTGATCCACATGATACGTCATCTTTCCGTGGAGAGGTACAATACATAGGAAACTAGAAAATGTATTTTTCCTTCTACACGTTAAAATTTTAAAAGTAAGAAATCTGTGATGAGTCACGACTACAGAGAAACTGACTCCCTGTCACCTGATGCAGAACCTTGGCCACTAGGAAATCTGCCATGGATCATAGAGAGGTCAATGCTTGAGTACTTCACTTCTGCAAATATAGAAAGGCTAAAATGCTCGCCTTATACCTATTCCTAGAATAGAGACGGATATCGTAAGTTGTCCCTTCTCTGGATTCACGGATCAGATTACCTAGAAAGGGCAACTAGACAGATAGCACAGAAGAACTCATTGTATTTCCCTCACCAAATCCAAGGTGCTAGCAAAAATGTGTCAGGGGGCTGTTACCATGACTAACCCATCTGTTTTGCACAAACAAACAAATTTTAGAGAGAAATTAACAGTGACTGCACAAAGTGTATTTGCTGTAAAAGGCATTTTTTCCACAACTGCTGTGGCTTAGGCATAATATCACTCTGTGTGTAAAACACCCTTCTATGAATTTCTTTTTTTTTGTAATTTCATCTTACGTATTGAATATCTTTCACAGGTAGTTTGACATTAACTGATTCCTACACAGCAGTTTGTATTGCAAACATGCTGCCCATTTTGTAAACGAGGGACTGGCATCTCCTTGCAAGGAACACCCTGAAACAATTAATTTGTGTTTGTATGAGCTTTCCTTATTTGCTACCTTGCAGCTCACCAGTGTAACTGCACCTGGTAAATACCTTTCTCTATGTACAATACAGAGATAATGGATATACGAGCTCCACTGTCAATAGGTGATCAACAGCCCCGGCTTTAAGCAACTCTAACGTGAGGCTCCTCTTCTGTCTCCTGCCCCAGGCTGGTGTACGTCACCGAAGGCTCCATCTGGCTGCTGGCTGGCAGGTCTACAACAGGTCCGGAGGGGTTTCGGAACTGCTTGTACACCCGAGGATCCTGGGCTACGTAGGTGGACGTGGAGGAGTAGAGCATCAGACCAACAAGGATGGTGAAGAATGACAACAAGTAAAGTCCTGAAAACTGAGCAGAAATAACAGCAGAGTCACTAGACGCAGCACCAATTACCGAGTTCACGAAGACCCAAAGACAGGATTAGGCACAGATCCTTGTTTTGGCATGCGCTGCACAGAACAAACTCCCTGTCATTTGGATGTTGAGTTTTTATGGGAATGACTCTTTGAAACTTAATTTACTCCCACCAGTTCCCCAGTCCTCTGTAACCAAGAGCTAACTAGTGCCTTCCCCTGGGTCAGGCATCTTAAGTATTGACTGTCTGGGACTTGGGAAAGCTGAGTTTTGGTCACAGATCCAAAGCTGATATTTTCATGCTTTTAGACAAGCCAGCTACTCCTCCGAGCCCAAGTTTCTCCAGCTTCAGTGTGAGGTAACATCATCTACAGTTGTCAGACAGGCAGTGGACAAATCTGAAGTCAGTTACAGCTAAACCCCATGTCTGTGAAGTTAACATGCTGTTAAAAATGTAAAAATAT
>VYZP01001336.1:8948-40834 GCA_013400635.1 Hypocryptadius cinnamomeus
GCAGCCCGGGCCCCGGGAGGCGCAGCCCCGGCCCGGGAGGTGCTGCCAGGGCCCCAAGAGCGCAGCCCCGGCCCCGGGAGGCGCAGCCCCGGCCCCGGGAGGTGCACCCCGCCCGGTGTTCGTGCCCAGGGCACCCGGGCTGCGTCAAGGCGATTCCGGCGGGCTCGTTTTGTTTCCCGGCAGCTGTATTTCCTTCAGCCCTTACAAATGGAAGCGGTGTGGTGTGAGGAGAGAGAGCTGCAATGGAACTGGAGGGATAGCGAGGAACTTCCAGTGTTGGAGGGAAGACTGATACAAGGATTGACTTCTTTCTTTCTCTCCTTTTTCTCTCTAATGATTGCAGCGAGCGCTCCAGCACGGCCCTTTGTCACTTCCCGGGAGGGCTCCAAAAGCCAAGCACTTGTTGTACTGCCAACATCCCCATACATACCCGTGGTGCAAGCCAGCAGCGCGGCCCCGCAGACCTTTCCTAATGCGATGGCAACGATGCCGTGAGGCCTGCTGAGGCTTGGCCATAGCCATGACAGAGCCGCACAGGGTGTCGTTCACCACTCTGCACGGGCCCCTGAGCAGCAGCTTCCTGAAGAGGTCTCGGAAGGACGAGGGAGAGCAGCCCCCGGAGGCGGAGCCGGCGGCCACGGCCGTGCGCATCACTCTGACCCTCTTCGAGCCCGACCACAAGCGCTGCCCCGAGTTCTTCTACCCTGATCTCCTCAAGAGCTGTCGGGGGAAAGGAAAAGGCGGTTCTTCAGGTGACAAGGTGAGTGTCCTGGGGGCACCTGGAGGTCCGTGCTGTAGCTGAAGGTCTCAAGGGCTGTCTCAGCATCGCTGTTGTGAGAGCTGGGTCTGTGTTTGCTGTGAGGTGCTGCGAGGTGGGAGGAGGGTGGGTGAACATCCTGCAGGCAGGAGAGCTGACCCACGGGCTGGGCTGCTTGTTGTCAGGCCGTGCTGTGGCACTCCTTTGCCCTGGCTGGAGTGTGGTGTTGGGAGGGTGTTGTGCTGGTGGCAGGTGTGGGGTGTGATGCTCGTTCAGTTTGGAGTGGCTGGATCTAAAGTCAGTTTTGGTACCTGGGCAGCTGCCAGTGACCAGGAGCTGTTTTCCAAAGAGCAGCAAAGGAGACAGGAATGAAAACTCCTGTAGCATCTAAAGTTTGAGTCAGGAGTGTTTGTCTGTGAAAAGAAGCTTACTGGATTCTGTTCCTTTTACTGTTTGCCTTCAGGACTGTTAGCAGTCAGTTGATGTTTTATGCCCATTAATTTTTTAGGGTTTTTTTTTAAGGTTGTGAGAAGCATAGGGAGGTACAAAACTAGCTGGGAGAGCACCCAAACCACAGGGATACTCTCAGAATCCCAGCATAGTTTGGCCTGGAAAGGGCCTTAAAGCCCATCCCATCCCACCCCCTGCCATGGCAGGGACACCTTCCACTGCCCCAGGCTGCTCCAAGCCCCGTCCAGCCTGGCCTTGGGCACTGCCAGGGATCCAGGGGCAGCCACAGCTTCTCTGGCACCCTGTGCCAGGGCCTGCCCACCCTGCCAGGGAACAATTCCTTCCCAATATCCCATCTAACCTGCCCTCTGGCAGTGGGAAGCCATTCCCTGTGTCCTGTCCCTCCATGCCTTGTCCCCAGTCCCTCTCCAGCTCTCCTGGAGCCCCTTTAGGCCCTGGCAGGGGCTCTGAGGTGTCCCTGGAGCCTTCTCCTCTCCAGGTGAGCACCCCCAGCTCTCCCAGCCTGGCTCCAGAGCAGAGGGGCTCCAGCCCTTGGGGCATCTCCATGGGCTCCCCTGGACTCTCTCCAGCAGCTCCAGGTCCTGCCTGTGCTGGGCCACAGATGTGGAGGCAGCTCTGCAGGTGGGGTCTCAGCTGAGGGGGCAGAGGGGCAGAATCCCCCCCTCCTGCTGCCCACCCTGGGGCTCAGCCCAGCCCAGGGGGGTTTCTGGGTGCTCACAGCCAGGGCAGGTCCAGCTGTCACCCACCAACAGCCCAAATCCTTCCCCCAGGGCTGCTCCAAATCCCTTCATCTCCCAGCCTGGACTGATCCTGCAGGTTCCAGGTGCAGCTCCAGCATTTGGCTTGGTTGAACCTCATGAGGTTCCCATGGTCCCAGCTCTCCAGCCTGCCCTGGTCCCTCTGGATGGCCTCCCATCCCTCAGGTGTGTCACCCACACCACACAGCTGGGTGGCATCCCCAGACATGCTGAGAGTGCCCTGATCCCACTGTGCATGTCACTGATGAAGGTTTTGATCAGCACTGTCCTAAAGGTTGATTTATCTGAGCTTCTGCCCAGCTGCTCCAGTCAGGATAGGTTTAATTCCTGCAGTTTTGGTGGCAGTGTGACAGGATTGACTGTCGTGGTTTTACCCCTTTTGTTTCTGCAGAAGAAAGACCCAGCTGATCCCTTCAATGATGAGGAAAAGGAAAGGCATAAAGTGGAGGCTCTTGCTAGGAAGTTCGAAGAAAAATACGTAAGTGTTTCTTCTTTACATTGTGTTATTCTTTGGGCTGGGCAGTGCTGTTCAGGTCTCAGGCAGTGCTTGTAATGCTCACTGGCTCTCAAGTTCCTGTTCTCCCCCAATCCTCTATCCTGGCTGCCATGTACTGGTTTTTATGTTCTTTTTCTGTCTCAGGGCTGCAAAAATAGTTCAGATTCATTCTTAAATCAGATGAGTCTGATTAAAGTGAATTACAGGAACTAAAGTGAGCAGCAAATCACTTACTGTGATTGATAAAATTGAGTTTTCCTTAAGCAAAAATGAATTCCTAGGCCTTGTTGCTGTGGCAGGATGGAATATTCCCAGTCTCTGAGCATGGGGCTGTGAGGAGTCCACTGCCCTCAGGACACTGCTGCATGGATCTTTCTTGCCTGTTGTTTTCTGTTCTTCCTCTTGCATTATTTCTGTGGTTGGCACTAAAACCACACTGTGGTTTTTATACCCTATTACACTTTGGGGTAGCAAGTTGTGTGTTGTTTTGTGACACAGATTTGGCCCATGGGTCACCCTGACACACTGTGTGTGTTTGATGTCTGTAGCACTGAGTCTGTACCTGCACTTAGGGAGGAGAGCCCTGGCAGGAATGCTGAAGGGATGCAGACCCAGTTCAGTGTGGAGTCTGGCTGGCAGTTCTTCATTTGGCTGCACTGTTTTGTTTCTGTATGACAAGGCTTAGAACTGGATTTACCACACCCTGGGAGCACAGTGTGAGGGGAGCCAGCCCTCGTTTGGTTCTGCTGTAGCTTTTCTGTCCTGGAGCCAGTGTTGCTGTCCTGTGTCAGCGTATCTCTGTGGTGCTGGGTAAGAAAAGTGATCACAGTGTCCATGTTTCCTTGTTCAGGGTGGCAAGAGGCGCAGGAAGGACCGGATTCAGGATTTGATTGATATGGGGTATGGCTATGATGAGTCCGACTCCTTCATCGACAACTCGGAAGCTGTGAGTGCTGGGGCTGCGAGTGGTAAAGGTGCCTGCCTGGCAGTGAGCCTGCTCTGGGAGTGAGCCACGAGGCTGCCAGGGCCAGGGAGTGAGAGCTCCTGGGGCAGCTGCGTGGCAGGAGATGCTGCTGGGCATTCCAGTGTGTTCCTGGGGGAGCACAACCTCCTCAGGCTCCTGACCAGGGACTGGACTTGGGGAAATGGCTGGAGCTGAGTCAGGGAGCTTTAGGTGGGATATCAGGAACAGGTTCTTCCCCCAGGGCATGGTCAGGCACTGGAACAGCTTTCTCAGGGAAGCAGCCACGGCAGCAAGCCTGTGTGAGCTGCAGAGCATTTGGACAAGGCTCTCAGGGATGCACAGCTGGGATTGTTGGGGTGTCTGTGCAGGGCCAGGAGCTGGACTCAGGCCGATGGGTCCCTTCCAACTCAGCATGTTTTGTGATTCCATGAATCCTGCTGCATCTTCCAAGCAGCTGAGCTATGGAATGAAGTAACCAAGGTCCCAGTGCCAATGAATGTTCTCTGTTGTTTCCAGTATGATGAGCTGGTTCCTGCCTCTCTCACTACCAAGTACGGAGGGTTTTACATCAACTCAGGAACGCTGCAGTTCCGGCAGGCCTCTGAGTCTGAGGATGACTATGTCAAAGAGAAGAAGAAGAAGTGTCCCAAGGTCAGGAAGGCAGCTTTCTCAATGATTCCCTCTGTTACAGCTCAGAGCTTGCTGCATGAAAGTGTGTTAACATCCAGAGTGGGAGAGATTTGTGACTTGGTGTGGACAGAACAGTGATAGGCACTTGAAAAATCCCACTGTATCCTAAAATTCTTAGTAAAATGAAGCATGTCTGGCATGGATAAGACTCTCCTGGGGTTACCTGGTTCCCAGAGCAGGGGTGGCAGCAGCTCCCTGTCACCCTGGAAGTCACAGCATTATGGGGATGCTGTCAGATGCTGAAGGCAACACGTGCCAGAACCGTGGTGAGGGATGTAGGGGGTTGGGGTAATGAGTCCTGTGTTTTCACATGCCTGGGAGAGCTCCCAAAGTGGCTCTGGGAGTGCTGGTAATGTTGTGGGAAACTCTTTGATTGTGACTCGTTTTTAACCCTCTGCAGAAGCGGAAGTTGAAAGATGGGGGTGAAAAAATCAAGAAGAAGAAGAAGGATGATTCTTATGACAAGGAAAAGAAATCAAAGAAGTCCAAATTTCCAAAAGCTGGGTAAGCAGGGGAGGAGGGAATTCTTGCTGCTCAGCACCTTGTGTCAGGGTTCCAGGTGGCTGCAGTAGGAAGCTGTTGCAGCGTGGGGTGGCTCGGATGCACGTTGCAAACACCAGCACATTTCCCAAACCCCTGTTGCTTCCCAAGTGGGAAAGAAAGGCAGGGGATGATCAGGAAAGAAAGGCAGGGGATGACCAGGAAAGGAGCACAGCCCCACAGCAGCAGTGTGAGAGCAAAGAGGGGCACAGCTGGCTGCAGGAGTGGTGTTTTTGGAGCTCTCTTGAGGCACTGACAGTGGGAACAGATCTGGAGAGGAGAGAGAAAGATAACAAGTGTTGGGACGAAGGTGTGGGAGGAAAGGCAGGTGGGAAGGGCTGTAGAGTGTGGGGCTGGCAGGGAGGGAGAGGTTACAAGGCAGGCTGTGTTACTGCTCTCTCAGGGCAGTCCTTTGTACTCCTGCCCAAAGTATTTCTTGGATGAGTGCTCAGCTCTTTTATGGCTTTTGGGCTGTAAAATGGACTGGTTTTTCTTTTTGTTCTGAGTCATCTTGTGCTGTAGCTCTGTCCTTGCTTTGGTCTGCCTGGCCTGTCACTTTCAGTATCTATATCTGTTGCTTTTCATTAATTTCCTCTATTTTCCTCCTAAGTTTTTTCCTTCTTCCTTTAACTGTTCTTTGTAATTTATTTTTTCCTGCATGGATCTGCTTTTGGGCAGCAGCAGCCCATGTGTCTGATGTGGTATCATCAGTGTGTGATTCCTTCAAAGTGAGCAAGGAAAGGAATTTGCTCTCCTGGTTTTAACACACCAGAAAGCTTCACACTAACCTGTCCTGCCTCAGTTCCTCTGTACTAATTGTGAATTTCCCAACCTTCCTTGCTGGAATAACAATAATTTCATGTAGCTAAATGAAAGCAGAGCTCTGTGGAGGTGGTTTAAGCCCTAGCACCTTTCTGCAATGAGTCAGGACAGCCTTCTTTGAGCTGAGATGAACATCCAGAACCCTGAGACTTTTAGAAGCTGTGAAATACCTTTTCTGCTGTAATTGGTTAAGGAGCAAAGACTTTCCAGGGAATTGTGCCTGAAGTGAACTGGGGGAGAAGGGCTCCTGTCTGCTCCTTGATCTTGTATTCAGTTCCCTTTCCCCCTCTATGCTTTGTTTGCAGCTTCACAGCATTAAATGCAAGTAAAGAGAAGAAGAAGAAGAAATACTCTGGAGCTCTCAGTGTCAAGGAGATGCTGAAGAAGTTCCAGAAGGAGAAGGATGCTCAGAAGAAAAAAGATGAAGAGCAGAAAGTGGTGACTCCTTCCCCAGCAGACCCTGCAGCCCCAAGGGAGGCAGAGGCCATGGCTGACCCTCTGCTGTCCCTCTTTGGCCACGCCAGTGACAGTGACCTGCTCCAGGCAGCCTCAGCCATGGACTCCTTGAGCGAGCTGGACCTGGAGCGGCTCCTCAGCGAGTCCCCAGAGGGCAGCCCCTTCCCTGAGGTGGAGGATGGCAGCGACCCTGGCTTGGAGCAGGAGTTCAAGCAGCCACCATCCCTCCCAGAAGGGCTGCCAGCTCCCCTGGAGAAAAGGATCAAGGAACTGGCTCAGGTACAGCAGCTCCTGGGGACAGTGGGGCTGGTAGGGGGTACAGCTCTGCTGGGAGGCTCTGTGTGTGTGTCAGGAGGCTCTGTGTGTGTGACAGGAGGCTCTGTGTGTGTGACACGAGGCTGTGTGTGTGACAGGAGGGTGTGTGTGACAGGAGGGTGTGTGTGATAGGAGGGCACAGCTCTGCTCTGTGTGTGACAGGAGGCTGTGTGTGTGACAGGAGGCTCTGTGTGTGTGACACGAGGCTGTGTGTGTGACAGGAGGGCACAGCTCTGCTGTGTGTGTGTGACAGGAGGGCACAGCTGTGCTGTGTGTGTGTGACAGGAGGGCACAGCTGTGCTGTGTGTGTGTGACAGGAGGGCACAGCTCTGCTGTGTGTGTGTGACAGGAGGGCACAGCTCTGCTGTGTGTGTGTGTGACAGGAGGGCAAAGCTCTTCTCTGTGTGTGACAGGAGGGCACAGCTCTGCTGTGTGTGTGTGGCAGCACCCAGGGACAGAGCACATTGCAGTGGGGGAGTTCCTCAGATCCACTGGGATCACACCTTTGTGTCACTCAGTTTCCTGTAAGTGGTTTTCTTGAAGGCCCAGATGTCAAGTGATGTCCAAGTGCTGGACCTTGTCATGTACTGAATGTAAACTTGAGGTCACACCTGATCAGGATTCCTGCTTTACCCCTCTTGGAAAAGTGTGGTCCTGCTGGAAGCAGTAATTTCCAAAGTCAGTTTGACATGAATGAGCTGAAATGTGAATTACTGAGGCTGGAGGGCTGGTTTGGGCTGGGACAGAGGTAATTTTCTCCACAGTGGCTGTTTTGGGGCAGGTTTGAATTGTGCTGTGGAGAGAGCTGATAACCCAGGGATGTTTTGTTATTGTTGAGCAGGGAGTGCTCACCCAGTGCCAAGGGCTTTGCTGCTCCCTCCCCACACTGCCAGCGAGGGGCCTGGGGGCAGGAGGAGCTGGGAGGGGACAGCCAGGACAGCTGATCCCAACAGGGATATCCCAGCCCAGGGGGGTCATGCTCAGCATATAAAGCTGGGAGAAGAAGGAAGAGGGGGATGTTTGGAGTGATGGCATTTGTTTTCCCACGTGATACGTGTGATGGAGCCCTGCTGTCCTGGGGATGGCTCAACACCTGCCTGTCCATGGGAAATGGAGAATGAATTCCTTGTTTTGCTTTGCTTGTATGGCTTTTGCTTTCCCTGTTGCACTGCCTTGTCTCAGCCCATGGATTTTCTCACTTTCACCCTTGTGATTTCCTGCCCCATCCCACCTGGGTGAGGGAGCAGCAGCTGTGTGGGGCTGAGTTGCAGCCTGGGGTTAAACCATGACAAGGACAAATGCCACCATAATATTTTTAATGTGCTGTGCTGGTCAGGACACTGAAGGGGTGCACAGTGTTGTGTGTGTAAAATAAGGGGGTGCAGCTGGAAAGCATTGGCACAGTTCTACAGTGGGAGAAGGCCTGGAAAGCCCTGTAGATGGGGCTTGAAGATTTGCTAGAACCATTTCCATGTCACAGGCAGATCCCTTGCTGAAGCTTGGGTACCACTGTAGCTGCACCAATTTGGCAATTTGAGTCCTTTAGCCATTTTTAACATCTGGTTGTTGGGGTCCCATTTAGGGAGAAATGGAGCCTTTGCTTCTTTTCTGCCAAGGTCAGGATTAAATCACGAGAGGTATTTCTTGTTCAGACTCAGATGTTGATCAGTTCTTATCTATGTCACAGTCTCACAAACCCTGAGTTCTACAGTACTTTGCTCTAATAAGGTAGAAAATGGCTATGTATCTCTCTCTACAAGGCCTTTTAAAGCTAAACTGTCCAGTTAAGAAATGACACCTAAATTATTTTTACTTTTAACCCAATAACCAACCACCCGTGCTCACAATGTGGACTTTTTATCCAATTACACAAAATCACCCAAACCCATGGAGAAGAAGGTGAAGAAGGAGGACCAGCTTCTGCCCTAAAACCTCCATCTTGCTTACTATATATTACTATATTCTAAAGCCTTAAACTCTGAGTTTCCCACCATGTGATACCACACACTTCTATTCAAACTCCACACCCACAATCCCAGTTCTGTCATTCCATTTTGGGAGCCTTCTCCACAGCCTCAGGTCAATGCAGTGTTCTCCTGGGGGTCAGTGCCTGGCAGCACAGAAAGTCTGAAATTCTCAGCAGCCAGGGTTCCAACAAGGGAGTGAAATTTATTAATGTCTAGAAGGATGATCTTAGGTCTTTTCACCAGCAGCTCCTCCTGCAGCTGGGCTCCTGGGGACTCACCCATCTTCTCCATAATGTGGTGTGCTTTGGGAAGCTCCAGTCTGTTTTGGAGAAGGCAAATATTGGGTGCTGGTCAGGATCCCTTCCTGGCATGTCAAAGTGTGCTTTCAGCCTTGTGGTGTGAGGGCTGTCACCATCAGCCTGTCAACAAGTGCTGGGAGGTTTTGTTCCTGCTGCTGATGTGGTTTTAAACATCGATTTTAAGTCATAAACATGCCCTTGGAGCTCTGTGGTGGTTCTGCCTCCTGGGGCACTTCGGTTTAGAGCACCTCTTACTGAAGTGAGAAGTGCTGAATGGTGACTCCTGTTACTGCAGATAAGCTGCTCTTAGAGAACTGCTCTGCTGAGTTGTGCAGTGGGGGTGAGCAGATGGGAGGGGAGGAGGAACTGCAGCAAGTATTGCCACAGCTGATAAAAATAATGGGCTCTTGGTGGATGTTTCTGTTTCAGAAAGCACCAAAACAGCTGTTTGTGACTGTATCTGAGTTAAAGGAGAATGTTTTGGAAGTTCCATGATATCAGGTTAATTGTTATGGTGTTGTGAAACAGTTTAATAGCAGAGTCCCCAGTGATTTTCCTGCTTAGATTTTCCTGCTGCTGTGTCTCTTGTGGATTGTGGATGTTAAGAAAAGAAAGAAACTGAAACCTGTGGGCCGGTTGGACTGTGGGACATGAGCTCAGGTGGCAATGAAGAAGTGCTGTACCTCTGCCTGAGAGCCAAGTCTCTTCATCCCAGAGGTGGGAGCATCTTCGGAGTTAAATGGAGCCTCCAGGCATTTCCTTTTCTGCTTGAACTGCTTTGGCTTTAACCCTCTCCTTCCTAAGTAATTTTCCTGTTGAGGATTCTCCTTAGCATTGGGCCTTCTCCTTTGACATCACCTGCTGCTGGCAGGGAGGAATGTTCACCCTCTGGGCATAAATTAATTGCTTGCCTGCCTCAACTTTGGAGTGGTAAATCATGGGATTTCAAAATCCTCTCCTGGTCTGCTTCCCCGTGCACAGAATCACTAACTCATGGTGGTGCCTTGTGCCAAATCCCAGTTTTGTTTATATCCTCACTCAGAAAAAACTGAAAGCTCTTGGCAATTTGCTACTATCTCATTCATCTCTTGGAATTATTTTCCTGCTGGACATATTTTTCATGGGTGTGATGGTTTTGGGCAGCACTTTGAGCTGCAGTCATAGCTCTGGAAGCTTCCTGAACTGGACTTTTTTTTGTTTCCATGGTGTTGACTGGGAGTAACACATCCCCTGTGGCTGTGACTCTTCTCTGTTGGTGTCTTGGCTTAGTTTCCAGATGGATCTAGAAAACCTGGTGATAAGTCTCCTCAACCTTCCTCAGATGTGATTAGGATGAGCTTTCCTGGTCTAGGGACAAGCTCTGTGCTCATATTCCTCCATCTACTGAGAAGTTAAAACCATGCCCTGAAGCTGTTGTTGTGCCCATGGCAAGTTTGCCAGAGAAGTCACCAAGCCACCTCCTTTGTCCCAGGAAACAGAGGACTCTTCACTCCAGAGTGGTAACTCCAGTGCCTCTGGAGAGGAGAACCCAGGCTGGGAAGGTCACCAGGTGTTACCAGGTCAGGCAGGGTTGGACTTGAGCTGGGAATTTCACACTTCTGCTGTGTCAGAGTTTATGTAGTAAAACTGTGCCTTCTTTTGCAGTAGTTGTGTGGTGGTTTTGAAGACACCTGGTTGCTTGTGCCAGCTGTGAAGTGCTGATGATTTGTGTTATTTCCTGACTTCCAGGCTGCCAGAGCTGCTGAGGGAGAAGGCAAGCAGAGATTCTTCACTCAGGACATCAACAACATCATCCTGGAGTAAGTGCTGCCAGCAGAGAGGTGTGGGAAAGGAGAGCATTAGCAGAGCATTTTTGGTAAATTGAGGAGCAGGTTCAGCAGGAGTTGTGGGGTTGTCCTTGTACAGGTCTTCCAGGCAGAACATGCCCAGAATAACATGAAAGTCTCCTATAAATGGCTTTCAGTTGAAATATGATGAGCTAGGAGAATGTTGGAGGGGATGCATTCAGGCCTCCTGTTCTCAAGATGCTGCCTGATATTTATGTGCCTAAATTTGGTCACTTGACCTGTGAGTTTAGCTTGATGCAAGACCAGTAAATCTCTCCCTGTGAGAGATATCAGGTATGTTTTTGCTACTTAACTTACATGCTATGTAGAATTGTTTATAACTGGGATAAGGCTGCTGTGTTCAACTGGTTCTCTGGGAAAACTGGAGGAATTCCATTCCTGCCCTGTGTTTTGAGGCCCCAAATTACAGAGTGCCAGTGTTGCTCAGGCAGCTGCAGATAATGGCTTCATTCTTCTGCCAGAGCCTGGAGAGGGCTGATGAATGCACAGGGTTTTGTGATCAGTGCAATAATACTGACACCCAGGCTGTAATTGCATTAAGGTTTATCCAGGCACTTCCAGGGAACTGCCAAGGGGAGTTTGGG
This sequence comes from Hypocryptadius cinnamomeus, assembly GCA_013400635.1. Lineage (NCBI taxonomy): Eukaryota > Metazoa > Chordata > Aves > Passeriformes > Zosteropidae > Hypocryptadius > Hypocryptadius cinnamomeus. Next base: position 19,915 of record VYZP01001336.1, read on the forward strand.
ACTCTTGTTTCCCTCTCATTTCCAGGGCTGATTACCAACTTCCAGCATTCCAGTGCTGGCTGCACAAACAGTCCTTGTCTGGTGTCAAACTGATCACTTCAGCCTCCTTCAGAGGACATTTAGACAGATTTGTACAATTTTGCTGTTCAACTTGGATCAGGGCAACCTCAGACACGAATATAGACTGGGAGAAGAATTCACTGTGAGCAGCCCTGGGAGAAGGACTTGGGCTGTTGCTGGGAGAGAGGCTGGACATGCTCCCCCCTCTGTGCACCCTGAACCCCCCTGGGCTGGGCTGAAACTCCCCCAGTGTGGGCAGCAGGAAAGTGGGGGGATTCTGCCCCTCTGCCCCCTCAGCTGAGACCCCACCTGCAGAGCTGCCCCAGCCCTGGGGCTCAACAGCAGCAGGACCTGGAGAGAGTCCAGAGGAGCCCATGGAGATGCCCCAAGGGCTGGAGCCCCTCTGCTCTGGAGCCAGGCTGGGAGAGCTGGGGGTGCTCACCTGGAGAGGAGAAGGCTCCAGGGACACCTCAGAGCCCCTGCCAGGGCCTAAAGGGGCTCCAGGAGAGCTGGAGAGGGACTGGGGACAAGGCATGGAGGGACAGGACACAGGGAATGGCTTCCCACTGCCAGAGGGCAGGGATGGATGGGATATTGGGAAGGAATTGTTCCCTGTGAGGGTGGGCAGGCCCTGGCACAGGGTGCCCAGAGCAGCTGTGGCTGCCCCTGGATCCCTGGCAGTGCCCAAGGCCAGGCTGGACAGGGCTTGGAGCAGCCTGGGATGCTGGAAGGTGTCCCTGCCATGGCAGGGGGTGGCACTGGATGGGCTTTAAGATCCCTTCCACTTCAAAGCATTCTGTGACTTTGATGATGGTGATGATGAATCACTTGGCATTTCTTACACTTTCTGACACTGAGAGGTGGCTTAAAAAGCCAGGCTCCTAATTCCTGTTTAATTGTGTAGATGGGTTTGGCACATGCTGATCTCTCTCATCTACTCGCTTGGAAGTTGAAACCCAGGGGATAAAGTTTGATTTTGTGTTGTCCTGAATTCCACTGCCACAGCACCTGACATAACCAGTGTGCACTTCTCATTTCATTGCCTGACCCTCCTGCATGCAGCTGCCAGGGAGAGCAGATGAGACTGCTGCCTTCCATCTGCTCCTCCTCCAGCTACTCCCAGACCAGATTCAAAGCACAGCTTGGGATAAAATCTGTTGATTCTAGAACCCAGAGAACCTTCACGCAGTTTACCTTGTCCCCTGTCCCTCTGTCCCTGCCTGCCAGTCCCCTCAGGGTGGCCCTGGTGGCTCAGGGGTGGCTGCAGTCCTGCTGACGCTGTGTTTGTCCCCAGCATCGAGCTGCAGACGCGGGAGCTCAGCAGCCAGGTGCGCTCGGGGGTCTACGCCCACCTGGCTGCCTTCTTCCCCTGCAGCAAGGACACCCTGCTGAAGAGAGCCCGCAGGCTCTACCTCTATGAGCAGGTGAGGGGGGTGGCCAGCACACCTCTGGGGAGTGCTAGCCCTGCTGGGCACAGCCTGGCTGTTGTTGTTGTCCCCAAAGCGCTGTGTCCTGGCACGGTGGCTGGGGTGGGGGTTGGAGCTGGCTGGGTTTTGATGTCCCAGCCATGGGAACATTTTGGGGTGTTGTGTGTGGTAGCAGCTCTCTGGCCACAGAGAGAAACAGACAGCTTTCCCTGGCATGGTTCTGGGAAAAGGCTGTGAGAAGATCAGAGAAAAGAATGAGAAACAATTCTTACCTTAGCTTGTTGCACCTGGTATTGTGAACATGTGAAATGTGTTATGGGGATTTGTTTACCAAAGGGTGGTTTCTTAATTAACTAATGGTGACTGTTTTAATTAAAGAACTAATCAATTCCACTGTAGTGAACTAAGGTATAAAAGTGTAGGTTCCTTAATAAAGATTATTGATCAGCCTTCTGTAAACACATGGAGTGTGTGTAGGTTACCACCCAGCCCTGGCTGCTGTGCTGACACTTCTGTGCTCGCTGCAGGGGGGCCGCCTGAAGGAGCCTCTGCAGAAGCTGAAGGAAGCCATTGGAAGGGCCATGCCAGAGCAGGTGGCCAAGTACCAGGAGGAATGCCAGGCCCATGCTCAGGCCAAGTTTGCCAAGTAAGCTCCTTGTTTGCTCGTTCCCCATCTGTAGCTTTTCCCAGCAGGCTCCTTGTGGCCTGGAGGCTGCTCTCCTGAAGTTTGCCACCTCTTTTTGTTCTGTGGGTTACATTTGCTGGTGGGCATTGACTGGCCTGATTAAGCTGTGTGTGTTCTTTGTGCTGTCTGTGGCCATGCCAGCTACAGCAGCACTGATGGGACCAGAGCTTGGCTGAAGGATTTTGCATGTGCAGGTGTGTCCTTAGGAACATGGCAGCCTGGGAACAGTCAGGCTGGATTAGTCCCATAATCTCCCAAAATATTGGGAGATTTCTTAACCTTCAGCCCATAGCTCAGCTTGCATCCTAAGCCAGAGATTGCAGATACTGAGACCTCTGGCCAATGCTGTTCAGAGATACTTAATCCTCCCCTGGAACCTGCAGGACAATCACTTCCACATTTTCTGTCTCCATTTTAGAATGCTGGAAGAGGAAAAAGACAAAGAACAGCGAGTTTGTTCTGATGATGATGAGGATGAAGAAAAGGGGGGGAAACGCGTCGCGGGCCCACGGAAGAAATTCCAGTGGAATGATGAAATCAGGTTTGAAGAACTCAGATATTAAGCAAATTCATGACCTGTCTTACTCTTTGCAGTTGGCAGTGAAGCATTTTGATGTCTGTGTTTTGTTTACAAAGCAGTGCTGATCACCTGTAGGAGCAGTCAGCTCGGAGGTTTGTGGCACATGGTGTTGTTTGTGGAAGCCATTACTGCATTTATTGCATCTCACTCTGAAGCTGATTTCAGGCTGAGGCTAACCCTGAGAGAAGTGCTGAGAAGCTTCTGTGCAGAGTCCAAAAGAGAAAGTCAGATCTTTGGGAACAGAAGGGATTCAGCTGAATTGCTGACATCCTACAGCCTGGACTCTTGACATGCCCAGGTTCTGGTTGTGGAAGCAGTTGAAGCTGTTGGGTTTTGCTGCCCCCAGCCTCAGGGGACTGACAGTGAAGGGAGTGCTGAGAATAGGGGAGAGTGACAAAAGGTAAAAGGAAAATCAGTCCTGCTGTCTTTCTCTTCTTATTCTGGAACAAATCAATTTGTGCTGCTTATCCATGTAGGGCATAGCCAGCTGTGTGCTTCCTGCCTTCTCCTTGCTGAGAGGTTCAGTTCTGTGGTTGTTACTGGTGCCTGTGGCTCTGGTGCTGGTTTGCTGCCTCAGCTGTTTCAGGAGATGACACTGGGAAGAGATAACAAGACTTTTCTCCCTGGTGCATCCATGTGTGTGCACACACAGAGCAAGGACTGTGCCTTTCCCTTCTCCTTTCCTGAGGAGGCAGTGCAGGGTTGTATTAGCAAGAGCCAGGTGTGTCTTGGTGTATTTATCCAGCCTGGATAAAGAGAATGATCTCCAAGTGGGAAAGGTCAATCTGCATAACTGTATGTGAAATCTTCCTGTTCCTCAGGGAGCTGCTTTGCCACTTGGTGAAGATTAAATTGGATGGTTATGACCTTGACAAGAATAAGGCTCAGTCTCTAGAGGATTATGTGAAGACCTTCCTAGAAGGAGAGGTGAAGCCCCTTTGGCCAAAAGGCTGGATGCAGGCCAGGTGAGCAAGAATCAAGGGATTCCTTGTCCCAAGGGACTTGGGAAGGTCATTAGTCCTGCCCTTGCTCAGGGAATGGCTGGCTTCAGAGTTAGATCAGAGTGCTCAGGGCTTTGGCATATGGAATTTTGGAATTTCCCAAGGATGAAGATTACCACAGCATCTCTGGGCTCCTGTTCTGGTACTTGATCATTCTTCATGGAATCTTTACTCCTCATTTCCTATAAGAATTCCCCTTGCTGCACTGAACTGAGTATTCCCTGCTTTTGTTTTTTACTGTGCACCTTTGAGAAAGGTCTGGCTCCATCTTGTTCCTGTCCCCACCACTCTTTAGGTAGTGGAAAACTGCCATTAGCCCCCTCCTGGGGCTTCTCTTTTTCCAGGCTGAGCAAACCCAGTTCTCTCCACCTCTCCTTGGCTGTTGTGTGTCCCTGTTCCTCAGGATGTCTCCAGTTTGCTGGCATGTCTCTTGGATTGTGGGGACCCTGAAACTGGATCTGTGTCCTCCCAGGTGCTGAGCAGGGGATGGTTTGCTCTCAGCAGGACACCCCTGCAGCAGTGGCTTCCCTTCCCTTGCCCCCCAGGACCCCCAGGTCCTTTCCTGCAGGGCTGCTGCCCAGGGTTGTTCCAGCCCAGCTGCAGGACTTGGTGCTGGATTTCACTGAGCTTCACAAGGTTTGTGTTGGTCCCTTTCTCCAGCCTGGGAAGGGCCCTGTGAATGGCAGCCCTGCCCTCCACCTGTCCCTTTTCACCTCACAAATGCCTGAGTGCAGCCAGGACTGTAAATGGCAGTGCTGAGTAGCCTTGGTGCCATGTTGATGTCAGACAGGTGCCACTGGCAGGTAGAACTGGCACTGAGGTCAGGCCCACGGGCCAGTCTCTGCTTTCTTGGCTCTGTATTACAAAAGATCCCTTTATAATCACAAAGAGTACATTTTTCAGACACTTTGGGAAGTCTTCTCTGGAGTATTCCCAAAAGAAGGCAAAGTAGAAAAGTTTTAGGGGCTTATTGGAGTCGGTAGAATTTGGTGTGGTTTCTCTACCCTCGCTGCTGTTCCCTGCTCTTTCCCACTCTCCATCATCCCTGCCCTCGAGCTGGCAGTGGCAGAGAGCCACACAAATGGCAGAGTCCCTTTGCTGGGACTGTCATCACCTTCTGGCCTGCTTTGTTTTGCTCAGTACTTTCAAAGAAAGGACAACTCTGCAGTCTTACTTCTGGAATCTTTAAGGTTCCTTCCAACCCAAGCTGTTCCATGATCTGTCTCTTTGCATTTCACCAGCTGGGCAGTGCTGTTTTCTCTGCTGAGTTTGCTTTCTGGGTGTTGGGGGGTAAAGGAGGATGTAGGTAGCAGTTCCTAAGAGCAGTAAGTATGAGTGGCACATCACAGATCCACCTGGAGAAGTCCATGGCTGTTTGTTGCAGTTGCATGTGCACAGGAAGCTCAGTGCTCAGCATGGTTGTAGTGTGGTGGAGCAGGAGCTGAAAGATGGCATTAGGAGGTGGGGGAAGATTCCTGCTTAGTTAATGAAGATATTCCCAGCCTGAGGAGCTCAGCTTGCCGTGTTTTAAAAACTTTTCTTGGAATAAATGGAAATTAAAATCTTCGAGTTTGATGGTGAAACTGTTGTTGGGCATTCAGGTGTTCACCCAAGACTCAGTGTAGCAGGCATTTCCAGTGGAATTAAGTACAGTAAGTAATACCTCAGTAAAAGTGGATTTCCTGGTTGCTTTCCAGTGGCTCAAGGACAATGGTTTCTCCTGCTGGGACTTGGAGTTGGACTTGATCTTTCTGGGTCCCATCCAACTCGAGATATTCTCTGACTTGGTGGTTTAAAGACAGAGAGTGGAGTGGCAGCCACAGGGAGGGATTGGTGGCTCTAGGAAAACTGTAACAATTTTATGGATAAGTCAGCTTGGTTCACTGTCATCATGGTCTCAGAAGTTCATCTGTAAGAGGAACTTGAAGGTGGACAGAGCAGCAATTTCATGGATGGGTTAGAGAGGCCCTGCCATGAGTCTGTTTCCTCCATGAGCACTAAGAGATGATTACAAGAATGTTAGGTTAACGTAAGCTTGCTTTTTAAGAGAAAAATGATGACAAAAGTCTGTTAATACCAGCCAGAAATCACATTCCGTGTGCCAGTACTGAAGGAATGTTTGTAGCTCCTCCCTGACATGTAGGAGGGCAGCTGAATGGCAGCTGGTTTGGGTCAGAGAGTGTTTGGGGGAGACTGCTTTACCCTCAGTAGTGCAGGCTTTGGATGAAGCTCAGTCTATTGGCTGTGCCCAGTCATTCCTTCCAGAAAGGGCTGTGATGTACAGAGTCATCTCAGCTCCAGGCTGGGGACACAAAGGCAGCACAGACCCTTCTCTCCTTCATTGCTGGGTGAGAGGCACAGGAAGGGAACTTTCTCCCTGGAGGCTGAAGAGCTCTTGGATGATCTCTGGCAGCAGGAAGGCCCTGAGTGATGATCCTGCCTCTTCAGTTGGCTTTTTAAGCTGGAAGAGCCTTTTTCCTTAGACATTGTCCAACCACTGCCTTAATGGCCTTTCCAGTGCCTGCAGGCATTGCTCCCCAGAGAGAGAACTGTGTGGGGCAGCTCAGGATGATCTTCCTGGCAAAGGGCTGAATATTTGTTTGCTCACTGTGGTTTCAGTTTCACCAAGTCCCTGCTGTACTGTGCAGCTCTGTCTCCAGTGATCCCAGCTGCTCTACTGGGTCTTGCTGGATATCACTTCTCATTGCTCTCTTCCCTTCTTAGGACACTGTTTAAGGAGAGCAGGCGTGTACACGGACACCTCACATCAGTCCTGTGAGTATCACAGCATTCCTCTGGAGTGAAAACTGGTGATCTCCATTCCCTGGGGCCTGGGGGGATCCTGCAGGAGCACCTGAGCTTGCTTGGCTCCCCCCTCATAAATCAGTCCTGCTTCCTTTGGGGAGGTCTAGGGAGAGCAGCTGCTTGTGTGTGACATCTCCCAACACTTTCCTCAGGTGCTTTAGCCTTCAGCAAGCTCAAAAATAACAACTTTAAAGCCAGGTTGCCTCTGGTTCAACAGCCTGGAGTCAGGCCTCTGTGCTGGGCCTGGGAGGCTCAGGGAGGTCAAGTGGAGTGTGATTACTGCAGCCTGTTCAGTTGGTCCTTGCTGGATTCTGGATTCCCTCTTTCTTGTTGCCTGGTTCAAGGAGGGTCACCCTGAGCTCAGACTGGTGAAGGTGGGTGCAGCAGGCTGCTGGGTGGCAAACCAAGAGCCATCAGAATCCAGCTGGGCAGGGGCTTTAATGCAAAGGGTCTCATGGATCTTGCTGGTGGTTGATAACAGATGAGGACATGGATTTAGGCTGGTGTCAGCTTGGCAGACAGTCCTGTTCTTGGCACTGGGTGAGTGAGGGGAAGTGGAATAGGGTGTAGAGTCGTCCTTCCCTCAGCCACACCACCCAGCAGCTCAGGGATGTCTTGTACCAGGGATTGCATCTGAGCAGATCTATTCTCTGTGAGTTTGGCAGATGCTTTTGCATCTTTTGCTTCTTCTGGGAACCCAGAAGAAGGGTGTAACTTCTGCAGAACAGTCTCTGTGCCAGTTTCTCTCTGGGCGTTGCTGTAGGAGGGCAGCGGTGGGGTCCTGCAGCTGGTGCAGGATGTGTGTGTGGGTGTTTCACTGCTCTGTGCCATTCCAAGACTCTGCTCCGCTCCCTGATCCACTCCCTGGGTGGGAGTTGGGGCTTCCAAGAGCAGCAACCAAATGTCATGTGGTTTTGAATCCTAGCAACCTGAGATGCTGCCTCTGTTCCCTGCAAAGACTCAGTGGATCGTCACTAGCAGGGCCCGGGTGTGCTCCCTAGCTGGCTCCTTCCCTAGGGGTAGTCACTGAGCCATTTTTCTCTTGTCTTCCCCCAAACAGGGCGAAGAAGAAAGTTATAGCTCCTGCTAAGGTGAAAGTGAAGGTGAGTTCTGTTTTCTGGTTCTCATGGTTGGTATGTGCCAAATGTCAAGTGCCACCCTGAACCCCGTGTTTGAGCTTTGTATCTGTACATCAGCTAGTGTGAAATGGCTCTGCTCAGTATTTGGCTTGGAAAAAACCACTAGAACAGCAGCTAAAATTGATGGCAGTGGCAGGGAAGTAGGGGCTCATGGGCACAGAATGTGTGTATCCTCCCTTTTATCCCCAGATTGTGAACCTTCCCTCTGCTTTTCAGCAGTAAACCCTGTCTCTCTTCTGACTGTGCCTTCTCCTGTGATGTTGTTCCAGGACTCTTCCTGCAAGCCAGACAAGAAGCTGTCAGTGTCTGTCCCCTCCCTGCACTCGAGCAGCACCTTGGCCTTGTCCTCAGAGCCCCAGGGAGGAGCCCTGGGCATCAGTGCCCAAACCAGGGAGCTCTTGTCCCTTGGGACAGCCCAAGCTGCCAGCAGCACTGCCACTCCTGCCACGTTCAAGGATGACTCCTTGGATGAGGACTTGATTCACAACCCCACCTCCTCCCTGGAAGCAGTGTCCAAGGAACTGGCTGTGCTGAACAGCAGGGCAGCAGCGAGCCCTGACTTTACTCTTCCTGCAGCTCCAAAAGCTCCACCAGAGAAGATCCCAACTCTTGCATCCTCAGAGGAGAAGAGGACATTTCCAAAGCCCAACCCTTCCCCTACATCATCCTCTGGTTCCCTCCAGTCTCCTCTAAACTTCCTAGCTGAGCAGGCCCTGGCGTTGGGCCAGTCTTCTCAAGACAAGAAGACAGAGAACTCTAATTACAAAGAGCATTCCTGCCAAGCCTCCCCCAGCAAAATCCTTCCTGATGCCCACCAGGCTAAACAGAAGCACCACAGCCTGGTGAGGCCAGGCCACGGGCCCCCATCCTCGGCGCCGGTGCCGGGCTCTCAGGTGAAGGTGTTCCACCCTGGTGCTCAGCTCCAGAAAACCTTCACCTCCCCAGCTCCCTTTGTCAAACTGCAAAATCCCAAATCCTCCACCCCTCTGCCCCAGCGCTCCCTCCTCCAGCAGGTCAAGTCATCAACCAAAGCTCAGAGCTTCCATTCCTCCACGTCCCCAAGCAGCACCCAAAACTCCAGTGGCTCCCACAAGAGCCAAGGCTTGTCCTCATCCTCTCTCAGCTATGCCGGGAAGCACTCGAGTGGCTCCGGCTCTTCAGGACAATCCTACAAATCGCCTTTCGTCGCTGGCTCCCTCTCCAAGCACGGGGCTTCTTCCAGCAGCTCCTCTGGAGCTCCTGCCAGCCAGGGCAGCTCCTCTGGGACTTTGCTCCCCAGCGTTGCGGCCCCTTCCCCGGGCTCGGCCTCCAGCCGCCCGGCCTCGGGCTCCTCCGTGAAGAAACCTCCCGTCGCCCAGAAGCTGACCCTGGTGGCACCTCCTGGAGGCTCCAACGGAGATTCCAGCGGGGGCACCCAGGGGGTGGCCAAGTTGCTGACCTCGTCCCTAAAGCCAGCTGTGGTCAGCAGCACCGCAGCCTCTACCTCTGTGCCGGTAAGGGGGCTGTGCTGGGAGCTCCTGCCTCCTTCACAGCTGCCCTAAAGGGGGCACTTCAAGAGCAGTTGCTGAAGTTCTTGAATGACTGTCTGGATTTCAGCTGCTTTAGACTAGAAAGTTGTGGCCTTTGCCCTGGGTTTGCCTCCCAGAATTCCAGCTTTCATTTTCAGCTTAAACAACCACTAAGCTGAATACTGTGCTGCCTTCCAAAGGGCAATTTTTGCCCGGGCTATGTCATGGTCCTGCCCTGGCTCTGTGAGTTATGGGGACAGTAGGGCTCCCATTTGGATTAAGAGAAAGTGTAGTAAGGTAATTTATCACAAGAGATAAAAGTCATTGCATAAACTAAAAGTATAATGATGAATTTGTTATTAATTTACATCCACAAACTTAGCCTTCTTTAAATTATTCCAAGTCATTTTAGTATTATTGCCACTTTTGTCATGACTGGCCCACAGAATAAATAACCTGTGGTTATAGAACCGTGGAATCATTCAGGTTGGAAAAGCCCTCTAAGATCATTGAGTCCAACCATTCCCCCAGCGCTGCCAAGGCCACCTTTAACCCATGTCCCCAGTGCCACATCCACATGGCTTTTAAATCCTCCCAGATATGGTGATTCCACCCCTTCCCTGGGCAGCTGTGCCAGTGCCTGACAACCCTTTCCATGGAGAAATTTTCCCAGTATTTTTTGGGATAGAACGTTTCAGGAAGGACTTCTGGGTTGTCAGTACAAACTTGTGTTATTACAGTATTGTATTACTTAATGGTATAAGTGCCTTCATTTTTACCTATAGCAAAAAAGTAATAGTTCCTAATGTTGTATTCATTTGTTGTTGGCTGCTCCTGCCTGCCTTCCTTTGTGCCTCATGGAAGGAGCTGGGAAATACAAGGAGTGTGTTTAAATGGAAAGCATGTACTGCTCAGCTTATGTAGCTTGTCTGTTCCTGAGCTAGAGAGCTGGGAAGCACTCCCCAGTGGTGCCTGTCTCCATGAGAGAGATCCTAAATAACCTCCTGGGCTGCCTTGGATGTCAGCCCTCGGTGCCTGGAGTTGTCAGCAGTGTGTGCTACCATGAGTGAGTCAGAAGCATACCCCTGGAACTCGCAGGCAGTGTGGAAACTTTTCCTCTGCCTAGTGGAGGCACAATTCCAGAGCAAGGGAGTCGTGGAGGCAAATCCAGTGTGGCCACATTCAGAAGAGCTGGCTTGCCAATGTCCATCTGCAGGTGGCCTCAAGCGTTGGCATCTCTTGGGCCCTGGCTGGGAGGGTGCTTTTCCAAGGGGGAATTCTCAAGCATTCCATGTTTTGCAGATCTGTAAGTCTGAATGATGCTGTACCTTGATTCTCCCTCTCCTGACTGACCTTTTCCATTGCTTTGCAGAAAGGAACTAGTGGAGCTGTGCTGCTAACAAGCTCTTCCTCCTTAAGTGTACTGGCTCCATCCTACAAGTCCAACAACCCAAAGCTGCCAGCTGCCCTGAGCTCCACCCCATTAGGTATTATCTCTCCTATTCATTCTTTCCCTCTCCATGTCATCTCCTTCAGTTCCGACTCCTCCCCAAAAGCAGGAGTTTCCAAGGATGCAATAGTTACGGGACCTGCTCCGGGAACTTTCCACCACGGCCTCGGGCACAGTGAGTATCCTGCCTGTCACCTGTGTGTCACCTGTGCTGTCACATAGACCATCAGTGCTCTGCTGGGCTGCCCCATTGCACACCAGCCCATCTCTGGCTGTTGCTTTGTGCTGTGGTCCCTGCTTTTGTATCTCCAGCAATTGCATTTGGAGAACCTTGGGCACATCCCTAGAGCTCACCCAGAAGTGCCAATAACTGGAACCCGACCTCTGCTAACCGCTGCAGCTCCTCTGCTCATTTCTGTCTTGGATGTGTATTTGTTCCTTTTTCCCTCTCCTCTCTTTGTTTTTCTCTCTAGGTCTTCTGGCTGGTTTGCACTCCAGCCCCCACCACGCAGCGCCACTCCCACACTCTGCCCTGTCCACTCATTTACCACAGAGTTTGCCAGGTAACTTGTCAGATGCTTGTGTTTGTCTTCTGCCTCGTGAATCTCCCTCTATCTCAGCAGATCCTTCCTTCAGGGCTGAAGCCAAAGGGGTTGTCCATGTTTTCCAGCTGTGTGGTTGTCACTAAAGCCTTTCCAAGGTACAGAGTGAGGGGCTGGGAGAAACCTGGTCTGGTGGAAGGTGTCCCTGCCATGGCAGGGGGTGGAACAGGATGGGCTTTAAGGTTCCTTCCAACCCAAACCATTCCATGGTTAGGAAGAAATTCTTGGCTGTGAGGTGGGCAGGCCCTGGCACAGGGTGTCCAGAGAAGCTGTGGCTGCCCCTGGATCCCTGGCAGTGTCCAAGGCCAGGCTGGATGGGGCTTGGAGCAACCTGGGCTAGTGGAAGGTGTCCCTGCCATGGCAGGGGGTGGAATGGGATGGGCTTTAAGGTCCCTTCCGATCAACCCCTTCTGTGATTCTGTGGTTTCTGGAATGATGAGTCCTCAGTGCTTACTGCAAGTGTTGGTTCCTGGAGAAACTCAGAATTATCCTGCCAGGATGAAAGCTGTGCCTGTTTGTGCACAGCCTGCCAGGACTGCCCTGGAATGAATATTCCAGCTCTGGGGAGTTTTGTTCCTAGTGGCCTACATAAAATGTGTCAGACCAGACTGTCTTGTGCACTGAGATAATTGCCAGCATCTCCTTCACAACAAGTTTGTAGTGTAAATGCAGATTGCTCCACTTGCTGCTCACAACGTGAGGATTTGGCAGTTAAGCCTGTTCCTGCCCCAGTTTGATGCCTGCAGAAGTGATGCATAAGATAAGAGTTTTGCAAAGAAGGAGAGAAGTAAGGAAAATTAAAATTCAGCGCCAGCAGATCATTCTTACCTGCTCCAGGTAGCTGTGTATTCCCCTGATAGCTCCTATTTCTGCTTTCTTAGGCTTGTTCTTTAGCACTTTGGTGCAGTTCAGTGCCATTATCTTAGTACCTGCTCCTGTTGGGATGGTCTTCTTGGGCTAAGTGAGCCTGATTTAGGAGTGCTGGCCTGGTCCTGTGGCTGTGTGCATGGATAACCATGTAGCTTCCTGGAGGAGTCATGGAATAAAAGCCTTTGACTGCTGAGCACGGTGCTTGTTTGCTGAAGAAGGAAGAGTGCATTGTGCACTCATGAAAATGCAAAGAATTGGTTAGGTTTGCTTCCTTTGCTGAAGTTTGATGTGGGTTGTGCCATTCCTGTGTGGCAGAGCTGAAGCAGGTCCTGGCAATGATCACTGGTGGGACAGACCCTTCCTGTCTGTAAATCACACTTCCTGGAATGACATCAGAGATTGCACCTTGAACATGGCTTGTGGAATATATTCCATGTCACTGAGGAGCAGCTCTTTGTCCCTTTAGTTGAGGGAATTCAAAGTGATCACTTTGTTCATAGGGCTTATAACAGAAGAATTTTTTGATGGACTCTTCAGCAGGATGCAGGGCCAGAAGACAAAAGACAACTGGGAATAAGTGAAGGAAAATTGACCACGGATCCAGCTTCAGCAAGGACCTGCTTTCTCACTTGATGTTTTCACTTAAAGACTGGGGATGGAGCCTGGTGCTGCCATCTCTTGGAACATTCCCAATTCTGGTGTTTTGAGGAGAACACAGTAGTTATTTAAGTGACTCCCATAACCTTAAAATGAATTCCTGTGTTTTGTGGCACAAGCTGTGTTTGGCTGTGCCAACACCTGCCCACAGCTGCATTGCTGTGTCTGAGCACTGTGAGGTGTGTGGGAGGTTGCTGCAAATGCAAGGGAATGTTGATGCCTTTTGTTTACAACTGCTTTTATATCCACGTTCATCCAAGAGCCTCTGAGCAAAGAGCAGCCAGTGCTTGCCTGTGTGTGGTTGGTGCTTCTGTTGCTGGTGGAGGTTCCTTGTGCTGGGGCTGGGAATGTGGAAATGGGATGTGCTGGGCTGAGCTCTTGCATGCAAAGGAGCTGTTCTTGGCCTGGAGGAGAAGCTGCTGCTGCACTGCTGGGTGCCACTGCTGCTTAGCTGCACGTCTCAGTACTCCCATTTTGTTCATCACAGTCTGAAGGGGTTTTAATTGCTCCTGGAAAACTTCTGCTTCCTTAAACTTCCTTCCTTTTTTCTCTCTTCAGTGCATTTTCACTTGTCCTCCACATCCATTCCGTTCTATTCCATCAGTGGTGAGATTCCTATGGATCCTGTTGCTATCACTGGGCACCTAAAGCCTTCATTTAAAAAGCACCTAATTAAATAATTCAAAAAAAATAATCAATAAAGCACCTAAAGCCCTACCTGAAAGGAGTTTCTAGGTGAGGGGTTTGCCTCTTCTCCCACACAACCAGTGACAGGACAAGAGGAGACAGGGGGAAGTTTAGGTTGGACATCAGGAGGAGTTTCTTTATGGAAATAGTGGTCATGCATTGGCAGGGGCTGTCCAGGGAGGTCTGGAGTCCCTATCCCTGGAGGTGTCCATGGAAGGCCTGGACGTGGCACTCAGTGCTCTGGGCTGGGGACAAGCTGGGGATGGGTCACAGATTGGACTCCATGCTCTTGGAGGTCTTTTCTAACCTCAGTGATTCTGTGATTACAACAGCAAAAATGTACAGCAGGTTACTTCCAACCACCTGTAGGTGCAAGGCAACCACAGCATGTATTTTGGGATTCCTGGAGGAGGAGATGTGGCAGGGTGGATTTAGAGAAGGGCACAGGCTAAGGAGTTCCCTGGCAGCTGGAATTGTGCCATGGGGGTTCTGCTGGGAGCCCTCAGGGGACCCTCAGTGCTTCCCTTGTCCCTTCCTCAGAGGCTGGGCTGCTCCCAGTGGAAACGTGTCTCCAAGCACATCCTCTTCTTCTTGATCCCTTGGTGCTGGGAAGGAAGAGTAGGTCTTTCCCTCTGTGCAGAGGCCTGGCTGTCCCTGCTGCCCTTCAGGGGGTGCTGAGCCCCCTTCCCAGCTGTTTTATTTTCTTTCAGATGCTTCTCAGCTTCACGGCAAAGGGTCCAATGCACAGCAGCGCAAGTTGTGACGCCTGCAAGGAGGGGAGCTCCAGCACCCATAGGATAAAACCCAGAGGAACAGGTCATGGACTTTGGATACCAGCTGTGTCTTTTGATTTCTTTTTTTTTTAATTCTATTTCTTTTTTTTATGACAACTGGAGAGACTGAACTGCAACAAGGAACTCATTGGGGCGTCTGCTCAGAGGCTTTCAGAGCTGAGCCCCACACGTGGGGCCAGCTGGAGCCATGCCCTGATGAGAGGAGCCTTTTGTAGCACTGTTTATTGCTGCTGCCCTTCCTGCATTCCCTGGCACTGGCAGGAGCTGGAACTCACAGGGAGGCTCGGGTGGTCCTGCAGTGGATTCCCACCCACCTGTGTCTGTAGCTGCCAAGTACCTCCAAGTCCAGTTACCTCCTTGGTCTCCCTGTGGAGGGTATGAAAGGTGCTTCTTTCTTCTGTTTTGGATTTACTTGGATAATTCTAGCACTGCCAGTGCTTTCTTGAAGACATTTGAGTAACTTTCCAATTGTACTATAAAACTGTGCTGCACTTAATTGGAGGATTTAACATTTCCTGTGTGGTGAATCTGAGGAACCACCTGATGTTCCCCTCTGGAGAAGAAGGAAGACTCTTTAGAGACTAAAGACATTTTTAGATGCAGTCATCGACTTTTAGAATTCTACTTCTTTTGAGTTTTTGGATTTTTTTTCCCTCCAAAGGGATGCTTTTTTCCTGCTCAGTTGTATCCTCATTGCCATCGAATGCATTGGATTGAATGGGACACTTCTTAGCATGTCACATGGATCGGAAGACATAATTCCAGTGCCTTTTATGGTGGAGCAAGAATGGACTAGTGACACACATTTCAGCCCTATTTTGTGTGCTCCTCAACCCTTTTTTAATCATTCTGTATTTAAAATGTATTCTGGTTTATTTAATAGAGCTTTTTATGGTTGCACATCAGAAAAAAAAAAAAAAAAGCTGCACTGTCTGGACTTCAGTGGTGACCTGGTGACTGAGCACAGTCCCAAATCCAGCAGGAGCACCAGTTCTCATCCCAGTATGTGCAGGCGGGTTCCAGGCCCTCCCCTAAAGCCATTCTTTCCTAGGGTTGTGAGTTAGGATCAATTTGGTGGGCAGAGGGAATGAGTGAGATGAACCAAGGTCACGACCTGTCAAATGAATTCCAGAGAAAAGCACTGCTCTCCTCGATGGTACCTGCACCAGGATCGTGTGCTCAGCACAGCTGCAGGAACAGGGACCATCTACAGTTGGGGGGTGTCTTTTCTTGTTCATTTTTTTAACTTCAGAGCTAAATACTCCCCCTGTGCACCCCCTGTCAGGCTAAGGGCAGGCTGAGGCTCCACCTGAGCTTTTTGAGGTTTGGTTTCCTGCTCTGCCCAGTCTGTCTTCTCTCAGGCCCCCCCAGCCACATCCCAGCTGTGCAGGGGTAGCGCTGATCCATGTAGAACTTACTGGTGTTCCAAGGAAAAGCTTGTAGCTTCCTCCTTGAGCTTTGGGGAAGGATGCTGATCCCAGGATACCAGCAAATGTCTGCTTTAGTTTCCTCTGGTTTTTGTTAAGATCTGAGAAAGACTGTTTTCAATTTGAGCTGATACATAACTGCCCAAGATCAGTGAGTTGATTGTATTTCAAAGGAATGGATACAGCTCAGATTTCAAGTCTGTTTACAGAAAATACCTAGGTTGTAGCAGAAGAGCCAAAGACAGAACTCGTGTGGGTAAAACGAAGCACAGCATTTCTTGGTGGGCTCTGAGCAGTGGATGTCGCGTGGTTCCTGTTGAAGGCCTCATCCTGAGGGGTGCTTGGCACCTTCACCTTCCCCTGGGAGCTGAAAGCTTGGGACACCTGGCAGGACAGGGGCTGTCAGTGAGTGACTCGAGGTACTGGTTCTCCTCCCTCTCTGCTTTCACTTGAATGCTTCTGCTGAGCAGCCACCGTGTGCGCGGCCGGAGCAGAATGCCCTCCTAGGAATTTAGCGAAGCCTCTTGCCTCAGGGAAACGTTTATGTGGTGGAAATTCTGTGGGATATTTTTTCTTTACATGCTATAATGAATGAGTGAGTGGTGTGGAGCAGCAAGGCAGGCCCACGCAGAGCAGCTGATGGGGAGCCAGGCTGGCACCTCTGCCTTGGTGAGGCAACTGGCAGCGCTTCCAGGATGGAACGGGGAGGGATAGGCTCCCGTGGCACTTACCTGGGGATGGCAGTTCCTTTTGGGTGTAAGAGCTGCAGTTTACTATTCTATTTTTTTTTATGTGTGTTGGCACTGTCTTGCTGAAGATGGTGGGGGTGGTATGAAAAATGTTAATCTTGTACAGAACAACTCAATAAATTGTTTCAAACTTTCCAAAACGCTTTTTTTCCCCAATCTCCTTACCTCTAGTTCCCTGACTTTGTTTCCAAGAATTTCTGTTGCAGCTTGGATGCTCATCTGTGTCTCGAGTGAGTAATGAATTATTGACTGTTTTAAAGTCTCCTACGTGGGTGAGTGAATGGCAGCTGTGTTAAGCTGTTGCAGAGGTAGGAATGTTTCTTCTCATTCTCTGTGCTCCTAATGGTTGAAGTTGGCCTCTGCTGGAAAGGACATGTGGGGCTCAGACCCTGCAGGACCAGTGAGATCCTCCCTGATCCCTTCATTCACAAAGGTGAAATAGTGGTGTTAATCCCAGAGCCAGGAGGGATAAGCAGGGAATGCTTATGACTGCTTTTGTGGACATCAGAGCTCCCCAGGGTTTGGGTATTAGCTGAAATTGGGGCAAAAGGAAATGAATGGGCTCTGAAAGGTACCATCCCAGTGTAATCCACTGCTCTCCTGCAGTCAGTCCCATTCTTTAGTGCACTTCACTCCCATCTAATGCTGCTCATTAGTCCCAGCTTCAATGCTGCTCCAGCAATTTCCCCTTGGAAAAGAGCCAACAGCTAAAATGAATAATCTTGGTGTTTTAATTCTGACTCCTAAATAGCAACTTCTTGTACACCCAAAGATCAGGAGGCTGCCATAATTAATGAATACCAAACACCTTCTGATTGGAACCACTGCATTTTTATTTTGTACTATAAATAGAATTCCCCTCTATTCCCCATTCCCTTACACAAGTAAATGAAACATGTAGCTGCATGTAACTCCATCCAGGAAAACACCAGCACTAACAGCTTTTAACCATGAGTGAAGGAGCTGCCTGGGGGAGGCTCTCTGCATTGGGTTCCCTTGCATGCTGTGCACAATCCCTTGTGTCTGGTGGTTCTGCCATCTCTTCATGTCCTTTTCCTTGACCTCTGGGGTGTGTGAATGCTCCTCCTGGATCAATGGCTGGCACCATCAAAGTACATCTTCATTCTTCCCCAGCAGCACAGGCACAGAGGTGAACAAATGGTGGTGGTGAGTCTTGACATGGTGATTCTGGGCTGAAACCTTGGTTTCCACAGAGCTGGTTTTCTCAGAGGACGAGCCCATCATTGAGTCAGTTGTCCACGGTGGGACTGTCTGGCTTATCAACATGCAGCTGATGTAACCAGCTCCTGCT
The DNA here is from genome assembly GCA_013400635.1 of Hypocryptadius cinnamomeus. Classification (NCBI taxonomy): domain Eukaryota; kingdom Metazoa; phylum Chordata; class Aves; order Passeriformes; family Zosteropidae; genus Hypocryptadius; species Hypocryptadius cinnamomeus. The sequence continues at coordinate 37,668 of VYZP01001336.1, forward strand.
GGTCACCTCGGAGTCACCTGGACCTTCAGTCTCTCTCCTGACACGGCTTAGTACACGACTGTGTGAGTAGGAGTTGAGGAAACTGCAGGTTCTACTGAGTCTTTTGGACTTGAGGCACTTCACTGTCCTAAGGCTTTCTCTTGTTTTCTGGTAGGCAGGGAGGAAGAGGGGTTTCAGGAGGTTGGCAGATGTTTTCCACTACTGGTGGTGTTTTCTGCAGTGTGTGACAACAAGCAGAGTGCTGCGTAGCATGGCCGGGGCAGAGGCTGTAGCAGTTTGGAAGACGCGAAGGAGGGCGAGGCTTTGCAGTGATCTGGATGTCTGCAAGGTGCTGCAGCTCTGACTGGCTGCTCTTGAAGTGAAGTTTCTAAAGTGGAGCGAGCGCTGTGTAATTGCTTCCGGACACCAGGACTGCCAGCTCCTGGATGGACATCTCCTTGTTGAGGTAACTGTCGTACTGGGCCGTGGTGAGCCTCCCGCTCTTCAGGGCGTCCTCGATGGAGAACTCCCTGCCAGACTTCCTGTCGAGGATCACAGACGATTCCCCGTTGGGACCCTTTATTGAGATCTCCTCCCAGTCACATTCCTGGCTCTTCAGTTTGACAAACAGGCTCCATTCAATGAGGCCAAACACGTGAGCTTCCTCTGGAGACATCTCCTTTCCTGTGTCGGGGTCAATGACCACGATGGAGCGCCTCAGGTGGTTCTCTCGTTGCTCCCTCTTGATAGCCACTGTCTTCAGGCGGTTCTGGAGTTGCTCAATCTCTGCATCTTTTTCTCTGGATAACTGCTTCAGATCCTCTAACTCTCTTTCCAAAGCTTGGAATCTGGAATCCAGGTTTATTCCACTGTCCACGTGGGTCATGTTTCTCAAATCCTGAGCTTCTGTTGCGGTGAGTTCAATCTCTGACTGCAGTCTCCTTGTTTCCATCAGTAGGTTCTGTTTCTCGAGGTGGAGCTTGTGGTTTTCCTCCCTTAACAAGTCTAGCTCCTTTGATGACTTGGAGTTGTTGAATTCCACCTCGGACAGCCTGGTTTCCAGGCGGTTGATATCTGCATCCAGCTCCCTCTTGCGCCTACTTTCTTCCTCCAGGTTGCTCTTCAGCTTTTGAATCTCGTACTCCGTGTCTCCTTTGTCCACTTGGACACTCTCTGAAAAGACCACTTTCTCCTTGACTTCCATCTTCTCCAAAGAAAGGAGCTTCTTTCTCAGGGCTTCTAGCTCGGTTTGCAGGACTTGTCTGCGGTGCTTCTCTTCTTCTAACTCCAGCTTGAGGAGGGAGTGCTCCTTCTCCTGCTGGGGATCTTGCTGAAGGATCACTTTCTGTTTCACAGTCACTCGTTCTGTCGTTTCTCTTTCCTGTTCTTCCAGCTCGTTCAGCCGGATCCTGAGCCTCTGCACCTCCAGCTCGGCCTCCCTGCGGGCCTGTCTCTCCTTCTCCAGCTCCTCGAGCTGCCGCTCCAGCTCGGAGCGTCTCCTCTGCAGCTTGCGCAGCTCCTCACGGAGCCCGTCGATCTGCTTCAGTTCGCTCTCGATGCTCTGGGAGAAGGAGTTCACCTCAGCTTTCAAGGCAGGATCCTGCTCATACTTCACTACTTCCTGCTGGACCACCTTCTCCTTCACCTGGGAAAGTTCTTCCTCCTTCAGTCTTACTTTTTCTTCTTGGAGAAGCCGTTCCCTCTCCAGGTCAATGTGCTTCATTTGTTCGTCTGCCAGCTGCACTCGCAGCGACTCTACCTCCTCTCTAGTCTTGGGGTCTTCCCGAAACTGGAGGATTTCTTGAACAACTTCCTTCATTTGCACTTGAGGTTTGGTGTCTTTCAAAGCTTGTATCTCTTGTTTCAGCTGGTAGATCTCCAGGTCAGCTCTTTCGATAGCTCCGGTCCTCTCTATGATTTCCTCCCGGAGTCTCTGTAGCTCCTTTTCAGTTTCTGGATCATTCTTGTACTTAATGACCTCCTTAATGACTTCTTTGACTTCTACCAGGGGCCCTCTGTTCTTCAGAGCAGCCAGCTCGTTCTGGCAGCTCTTTAGCTGTTCGTCCCCACCGCGGTACCTCCTCTCCTGCTCTACCAGCTCCAAGCGAAGGTTAGCAACTTCATTCTCAGCCTTGGGGTCTGGGCGCACAATCTCACGCACTTTCTCCTGAACAACCACCTTGGAGTTCTCCTCCTCCAGCAGCTGGATCTTCCTGAGCAGCTCAGCCTTTTCCCGCTCATTGGAACGGCCCTTGGACTTCTCATCTTCGTACTGGCGCCGGAGCTCGTTCACCTCCCTCTCAATGGCCAAATCTTTCTCCACCTTCAGCACCTCCTTGACGGTGATTTTGCCCTCGGCGATGGCCCGTTCCTTCTCCAGACGCTTGAGCTTGTCCTGGAGGAAGCTGAGCTCTTCCTCGTGCTTCTGCCGAAGGGCGCTCTCCCTTTCCTTGGTCTCCTGCAACATCCGGAATTCCATCTCCAGCTGGGGATCGTTCTGCAGCTTCAGCACCTCCTTCTCCGTCACCTTCTCCTGCTCTTTGTTCTTCTCGCTGGACAGCACAGCAATTTGTTGGCGTAAGAGGATGACTTCACTCTCCCTGGTCCCTTCCTGCCTCCTGAGCTCTTCCAGTTCCTCTTTGAGCTTCAGGATTTCAGCAGCTTGAGCCTTATCTTGTTCAATCCTCAGCACCTCTTTCACTATGTACTCCTGCCCTCCTTCCCTCTTCTCGTGCTCCAGGACTCGCAGCCGGATTTTAAGAGCCTCCAGCTCATCCTGGAGCGCCTGGTTCTTGCGCTGCTCCTCTGCCAGGTTTTGCTGCAGTCTGTGGAAACTCTCCTCCAGCTGGGGGTCAGGCACCTTCTTCACCAGTTCTTTCTTCACCACAGTTTCTTGGGGCTTCTGATTTTGCAGGTGGACAATGTTGTTCTGAATGGCTTCAATCTCTGCCTCGAGCTGTTGCCGACGCTGAGTCTCATCCTCAAGCTCTTTCTTCAACTTCCACACTTCTTCCACAGGCCTTACAGACTTTTTGGTCTGGGCAAAGTCTTGTGTCACCTGAATCTCTGGCTGCTGTTGTTGGCAAAAGGATCAAAAAAAATTAGTCAAAAAAATCCAGTTAATCACACTTTTGGTGCTTATCATCACAGAATCACGGAATCATTTAGGCTGGAAAAAACCTCCAAGA
>VYZP01001340.1:281-16865 GCA_013400635.1 Hypocryptadius cinnamomeus
GACTCGATGGCAGCATTCCTGCTGGGCAGAGACATTCCATTGTTTCCCGGTATGCATTACCCTCCCTCATAACCAGTGTGAGGCCAACTTTGATGAACTGTATTATTTATATGGTGCAAAATTGGGTTTTTGTCTGCCTCAAAGTAGATGAGATTCATAAATTCTTTATTTAAATGAAACTTACCATGCTTAACTTTCTTGTATGCAGGTTTAATAATGACCCGTCTATAGATGTTCTTTTGCTCACCACTCATGTTGGTGGACTGGGACTAAACTTGACAGGGGCTGACACAGTTGTGTTTGTGGAGCATGACTGGAATCCGATGAGAGATCTGCAAGCCATGGATCGGGCACATCGCATTGGGCAGGTGAAAACCTCTTCATTTCCCATAAGGGTGGCTTTCCTCATGCTGAACTTGCTTGAGACAGTTTGTGATGTACAACGAAGTGACATCTGTAGGTTTCTACCAAGCTTCCATTCATACTGATTTCTTGCCAGCTGCCAAAGTGCATACTTCCTTATCCTGCCCCCAACTTGATAAGTCCTCTCTTCTGTACTTCCTGAGCTGCTGGGGAGAGGCCAGAGAAGAATCACCCTTTGGTGGAGGAAGAGGTGACTGAGGACTGAGACAAGGAACCTGAAGGGACAGCCCACAGGGTTGTCCTTCTCTGGTGCAAGAATGACTGCTCGTAGTCTTCCCCTAGAGCTGTGAAAATCAGTGAATTCTTCCAGAGTACAGAGGCAACTGAAGATGCTTCTACTTTATTGTGGCATAGTCTTGTGCTTTCCATCTAACGTCTGTCAGACTGAGTAGAGTTACTGAAGGGTAGCTCCAAGCCAAACTGCTTCTAGACTGTCCCTGATAAACACCAAAAGCTTATGCTTTCCTGAATACCTAAGATGGTACTTTTTAGCTAAGTGTGCTTTTTTTCTTTCAGAAACGTGTTGTTAATGTATATCGCCTGATAACCAGGGGAACTCTGGAAGAGAAGATCATGGGTCTTCAGAAGTTCAAAATGAATATTGCAAATACAGTGATCAGCCAAGAAAATGCAAGCCTACAGAGCATGGGAACAGAACAGCTTCTTGATCTGTTCACTCTTGACAAGGTAAAGAAACAGTTTTACAAATACCTACCAAAAATAGAGTCAGCTTAGGGAAAAGCTTTGGCTTTGAAGTGTAAAATTTAATCACACGAACACTTAAGTTGGACTGATGAATAGTAGACAGCTCTCTGAACAACAGGAGGAAGTGATATTTCCCCAGAAGAATTATCAGACTTGAAGAACTTAATAGATTCTTGAAAACATTATTCTGTATATTAACAGGAATTTTTTTTCTTTTGTGAAGGATGGCAAAACAGAAAAAGCAGATACCTCTACCTCTTCTGGGAAAGCATCAATGAAATCAGTACTCGAAAACCTTGGAGAACTATGGGATCAAGAGCAGTATGACACTGAATACAGTCTTGAAAACTTTATGCATTCATTAAAGTAACCACCACATATTTGTAATACAACTGCTGCTAGTTCACATACTTTTCTGCTGATATTCAGCAAACTTCAAAGCATATAGAGTGAACCTTTAGCTTAATGTGTAAATAGACTTACTGAAAGAAGAATCTTCAAAAGACTGGCATGAAGTAGTGTCAGCTGTTTCACTGGGAAGTTATTCTGTCTTAAACGTTTGCACTGTATAAAAACTTTAAATGTAAACTTTGTGAGGTGGTTCAAATTTTACTTGTTCTGAACAGCTGCAAATTCTTACTTGGTAGAAGAATTAAAAAAAAGCAGGTTTTTACATCTGTTAACAAGTGTGACTTGTGTTTGCAGTTAAGTCCACCATTATTTCTTTCTGTATCTATAATAGTTTTGTACAGTTGTTTCAGTGAGTACTTCAGGTTGTTCAGTGTACATTTTTCTTTTAAACACAACTTGCTTTTATGGTATATTTAAAAAGCAATTTTCAACATAAGCTTTCATTCAGATCATTTCAGGAGCTACATCACCAGAGGCAAAGCCTAGAAGCCTTGAAAGTATTGAAGAATGGAATGGCACTAGGCCTGTGCACCCACCTTTGTATATTGTCTATATATATATATCATGCTCTTCAGTCTTTTGACACCATCTTGTGAGAACAGCTGACTTGAACTTTTTAATGTAATGAGCTCTATTAAATACAGGTAATGGTCTATTTGAGGCCATGTTTGCATCCTGTTAGCAGGGGTGTACTTTTTTAATTTATCTATAAGGCTAGAATATAGCCACTTTGAGAGATGCATGTATTCCATATGTTTCAATCCTATATATTTTTTGTAACTAAAAGAAGAAATTAAATATACAGCCAGACATTTTCCAGAAGTAGATTTTACACTGGCTAGGATTCTAAAATCCATGCTAAAAGTGACTGTGTACTAAACTGATGCATGATTTAAAGCTTCTTAAAGGAATAGGGAGGGCTTTTTTCTTTAGGAGAAGATATACATAGAAATACCTACATTCAGTTTGAGGTAATTGAATAGTTAAAGTTGTGTAACAAAGATAGTAAAAGACTTTAATAGCAGTGAGTGAGAATAATATGGCTGTATGTTATGCAGCTTTTTATAAAAAAGGGAGGCAGTATAAAAGTGTGTTTCTAGATGTGCATATGTACCAGTATATGCACTTTTTATAAATATTAAGTTATAGATAACTTACAGCAGTTTTCTGAATACATAGAATATATGTATAAATATAAAACCTAAGGTTTATAGCTTGCTGTGTGCTTAAGCATCAGAGCTTAAAAACCACCAGAGACCTCAACTATTGTAAAATAAGATTGTTTTAAAACTATATAAATCAAGACAGTTCTATAGCATTGGAGAAGAATTAATGTCACATTTCAGTAGTTATGAACTGCCAGATTGTAACTAAATTAGCATTCCATGAAAATAAAACAAACTGGGAATATATAAGTTGCATGTTGGGTTTGTCCATGTTTAGTTTTGTTTCTGTAGGGAAGACTTACCTGGCTGTATAAAAAATCTAATGCTTTTGGAAATTACAGCTAGATTGAGTGTTATATCGGTTAATTTCTACCTTCAGACTATTTCTGTTGTGCTTTCAGCTGATGATCCAAGCAGGGGAGACAAGATGGGGCTTAGTGGTGTTTGCAGAGAAGTTACAATGCTGGAATAATGCGTACTTGAAGATAACTTGGTGCAGTAATTTGGTGATAGTGCCTAGAAATAACAAGATATTTGAATAAAGAAACTTCTTTAGTGGTAAAAATTGCATATGTTGTTCTTCAAGAGTTTCATTAGGTGCAGTGGTAAGAAACTCTTCGGGTCCTGTTGGGAAAGAAATAGACAGCCTAGGACTTTTTAAAGCCAGTTATTTATCACATTGTGGTTGCTATGCAACCATAATAATTTTTAGCGATGGCTCTCTTGGATATCACATCAAGAAGACTCCTGCACCTGAAAAACAGGGGAAGGCAGAACCTAGAATAATTATCTCAAGATTATTGTATGTACTGGCTGATCTTAAGTGTTCTGTGAATTAATGCTTTGAAATGTAACCCAACAGGAACACTGCACCAACTATATAGAAAATTGAATTTTGTTACCTTAACATTTAACAAAAAGCTCTTCTGTGCTTTTCAAACTAGCAGAGCATTTGCCAAGATCTGGCTTGTTTGTGCAGTGTCCTCAGTGCACAAACTGGATTCGCTTACAGCAAAACTCCAGCAAGAAATAGCTCTTAGAATGCTTCTAACTGCATTTGATCTCTTAAATGGGTATTCAGCTGGACCACACCAGGGTCTGGGCTGGAATAGGAAAGTTTGTTTATTTCTAGGCTGAAATGAAGCCTTCAGATATGTTAGATTCTCAGCACCAGCCATTTTGCTCTCCAGCTCTGCCCCTAGTACAGGTTGTTACTTGCTAATGAGGATACAGCCTAAAGCCTTGACTGACTGCAGGTGGAGTCGCTGGAGGCCCAAAGAAACATGAACTGAGTAGAACCATGCATAGGCCCGGAATACTTTGGGTTGGAAGCAACCCTAAAGGTCATCCAGTTCCAAAGCTCTTCCATGGGCAGGGACACCTTCCACTACACCAGATTGCTCCAAGATCTGTTCAACCTGTCCCTGAACACTTCCAGGGATGGGGTATCCATAACTTTTCTGGGCAGCCTTCTCCACTGCCTCCTACTCAAGGTTTGATGCATTGTGTGTAATTTGCACTGAGTTAAACTAGTCTCTCATCATTTAATAACATCAAAAAAAAACACTAATAGCCACCAAAACCAGACCTCCAAATTAATGCAGTTCCTGATTCAGAGCTTGCTGACCTGTGAAAACTTAAGTACCTCTGACTGGTGACCACATTCTGGGCTGGAAGGAATGACTGAAACAAGTGTACACATAATGCTGCTTTTCAACCAAACTTAAGGACTGCTTTAAATCCTGCTTAAAACTAAATGGAGAACTACCTTCTGAAAACATGCACCAGGTCTGCATAAACACACCTTCTGCTGTGTCTGTTGTACTTAGATATGTTAGATTGAATTCTTAGTTCACCTTTCTCCATGCATGTTATATTTGGAATTCACTTAGGCAGGAAGCTGCTTGCTTTCTGCAAATGTACTTGTAACTATTGCAGGTTTCTAGGTTATTTTTTTATCCTTCTCCCTAATGCTTTTGTAATTTTTTTTTCCCCTCTAAGCTTGCTGAAAGCAAAATTACACTGAATATCCAAGGTATACATAGTGATTTAGTTTAACTCAAATTAGTTCAAGTTGAGTCTTTTGCTTTAGTCCATTATTTTTACAAATCTTATATTTTACCTTAAGATTATCAGATTTAAAGACAAATGCTTACATTTGCTATTAGTGGTATCCCCAACTTTCCTACTTTCTTGTGGTTCTGCAGGTTGTAAGGCACAGGCACACGTTTCTAATCAAGCCTTAATTCAAGCAGAAGTAGGGCAACTTTTAGGCCATATTAGAAACTGTAGAAAACTTCTAAGATGAAAACATTCACATACCAAAGTTTTTATTACCTTGCTTACAAATGGTAAATAATGTAGTGTTAAATCTAGCTTGGTGTGTGCAATGTTAATAGAGCTTTGGCATAGGGCAAGCTTTGAAGCTCTTAAGGATCTCAACAGTAACTGACTTGTGCTAAGTTGCTTTGTAATCAAAAGCTTGGAAGATGGAGTTCTTTCTTTAAACCAGGCAGAGTGATGCTTTAGAGTAAACATTATTTTTCAAATCACATTTAAGTGAATTACTTTCAAGGAAAGTTCTCTGAATATAAGGATTTTTATAGAGATGATAATCCATCTAAACTCTTTCAGTGGTCTATTAAAAGACATGACCTTTGAATTTGTGTCAGAAACCCTTTCAGTTGGCTCCTTCTAGTAGCTGCACTAGTTCTCCAGTATTCTCTTCTACAGCAGGTGTGGAAGTATCTGTTCAGTTACGCTGTTTTTAAGGCCAACTCCCTGTTCAGGAATCAGGATTTAATTGATTCTCTGGCAGCCAGACCAGACTTGGGGATTGTGCCCAGCAAGGGAAAGCTTCCTTTGGTGTGAGACTGACAGCACTGCCCTCTCCAGTACAGGAATGCCACTCCCCTCCTGGGAGGACCAGATAGCAGCAGGGTAACAGAGCTCTTAAGTTCACACTGACAATCCTCTGATCTTGGATGTTGCTCAAAAAGAGATGCTCTTCATCTGCTGTGTGTGTGCAGGGGCAGAGCTCTGCTGGTTGGAGCAAGCATGGTGCTCATAATGCCAAGTCCTGTCCATCCATAAGCCTTATGCAATAACACAAAACCTTAATTTTCTTCTATTTCTAACAGGTACCTTTAACATAAAGAGTAGAAGGTCCAAGCTGCTCTGTATCTTTTTTCCTTGGGCAACAGCTAAATACACTATGCTTACTCTGTGCATATGCTGCAGTGGATAGGCAAGAAGACAAGAGAAAGTTGTCTTTTGCGAAGGTTAAGACATTTTTATTAACTTGTTGCAGAGACTGGGATCCAAACTTGCAGCTTTACATCTCAAGTTGTACACATCAGCCTTGCATCTGCACAAACCAGCACACGAGGGTTTAGGAAATTTGTTAGGCTATTCTTCTTTAAGGCTATCAAACCTTTAAAAAGTCATATGTTCAAGACTTGTTCTGTTTTCTTAGCTCAGTCATGTGGGTAGCTAACTTGGAATTGGGTATCTGACAATTTACAAAGTAATCAACAATCACAAACTCTTACAGATGATGACCTTCAGTATTTTCTTTTAAAGCAAAATTCAGACCAGGATTTGCTAAGTTGTAGAAGGAATTCCACATACTAAAGGAAAACATTTACTGCTCATTTTCCCTTTTCAGATGAGGGAAGGAAGTTGATTCAGAGAGCAGAAACTTCAAACCCATAAATTCAGGTGCAAAAGCTGCAGGAAGGGGGAGAAAGAAAGGATACACTGCATCCTGCCAAATGGCTGTTGCAGGGATGCAGCAAAGTGAACTACTCTGCAGTTCAGTGAGAGGCTCAGCAATAGCTGAGCTATGGGAACATGCTGGCCATGTCTCCAGTGCACTCCAGTTCCAGGGGCCTTTGCAGGGCTGTGCTGTCCATGCCAAGGCTGTGCCTGCCAGAGTTTTCCCATATGTCAGGGTAATTACATTTCACAGTTTATGCAGGCTGGATGCTCAGATACTCCATTGAGAAAAGGGAATAGTGCTCAGTGTAGTGCCCAATAGTGCTCAGTGTAGTGCCCAAGCATTTCATGTGGTTAACTTGTGTGCTTTTTGCTGCTGTTTCAATGTTAGCTCTCTCTGAGTAAATACTGTGCTCTCCAGATACACATTTATGTATTCTGACCCTGTTTCTCATGACTCATACCGCACTTACAGAGATTTAATTATCAATCACAGCCCAGCATCTGAGAAATAAAGCCTTCAAGCAGAAATCACAGAATGGTAAGCCAAGGGAAGAGCTAACGCAGATGTTAAAATCTGCTTTTACAACAACAGAGCTTGAAAAAAAGTCAGTTGAATTTGTCATGATCTCTGCTGTAGCCAGAGAGGGAAGACATTAAAAATACATCAACTCCCAGAAAATTACGCTTTCCAACTCCTGCCTTTCTTCTGAATCAGAGCTGCCTCACTTAACAGCAAAAGTTTGCATTACCAAAACAAGTGTGCCTTTAGGAAAATGCTGCACTGTATTCTATTTCTCCATGTTGCCCTTGCCTCCACACAGTCCAGATTATAAAACTTCTGGGACACTTGCAACTGTTCATTCTTGGCCTCTATTTTGCAATTATTATCACTCACAAAGCACAACAATCAAACTGAATCAAACTTGTCAACTAAACTTCAGGTACTCAAGTGATATTTAATGTTCATTTGGACACATTTGGATTCATATAAATACAGGCAAAGTTCACTTCTGGGCATAAAGTCAAAATGCAGCCCATGCTCATATTCAAGAGAATGTGTTTTCAAGACAAGGCAGAGGAAAGAATCATGCAGAATAACAAAACCCACAGTAAGTGCCGGCCCACCAGTGTCTGTCTTCATTTATGACTAATTTAAAGTTCACCCACTTAGGCATCATATCAGTTAAATCATCAGTTCATTTGCAAGCCGGAAAGGACAACATGGCAGAATTGAAAGTTGGTACTTCTGCTTTCTTTGCCGCCCTGGTGAGAGCTGCAAGATGTGATCAGCATTTCAGGCTTCTCACGGCCGACACAGTCAGCAGTAGTTAATTATTGTTTATAAAATGCAGAACTCTGTGTTCTCACAGTTAGAAGTTGCATCAGTCTTTGGCTGTGCCTATTATTTATCAGCTGAAGAGCGAGGCAGCAAACAAAGAAAGGAGAGTGAAAAAACACCAAAACCCATGACAGTTTACATGGGCTGTGTAGGGGCACGGAAAGCAAAGGAGGAGGAAGGGACATGGGATGCACTTGCCACCAGCCTATTTTCCCTGGCTCTGGTTTATTTCTCTGTTTCCCACTGTGCAGTATTTTTGCCTCCAATATAGATGTGGTCACAGCTGGCAAAGCCACTGAAGTACTGCTGTGGAAGAGATTAGAATGCCTTACCACTGGGAGCCTGGTGTGTGCTGCTTCATCCCCTTCCCACTTAAGCAGGAAAAGTAGCTCCAACCACCACCACAGGAGCCTGCTGTGCCACCCCAAAGGAGAAAACAAACCAGCCAGACTCAAAGTTCCCATCAGTTCTAGTGGCAGATGGCTACAAACACCCCACAGCTTCTTGCACCTGCACAGAAACCTAGAGAGAAACAACAACCCTTCCACACGAGCTGAGGCCCAACATCAGCCGTGGGGATGCAGCAGCCAGCGCTGCCTTCATGGAGTCATGAAACCACGGAATATCCTGAATTGAAAGGGACCCACAAGGCTCATCGAGTCCAACTCCTGGCCCCGCACAGGACTGCCCTAAGAGCCACACTGTGTTCCTGAAGGCATTGTCCAAACAGCTCTTGAACTCTGCCAGGGTTGGTGCTGTGATCACTTCCCTGGAGAGCCCGTTCCAGTGCCCAACCACCCCCTGGGTGAAGAACCTTGTCCTGATATCCAACCCAACCTTCCCTGCCTTCATGCCCTCGCTATCCCTCACTCTCCAAATGGCATAGCAGAAGAAAGGGCATCAGAACCACGAGTGTCTCCCTGCTCCTCGGGCTTCCCCTCAGCGCCTGTGGGGCCTGGCCGCCGGGGCTGGACACAGTGCGGGATCCCCGCAGCGCCCCCCGCCCTCACGGGTCCCACTGGTGGCGGCTGCCCAGTGCAAGCCGGCCTCAAATTCGCCGTCTTCCCATTTCATCCCGCTCCCGGGTTTGCCATTGTGAGCCCCAGATCCCGGAGCAAGGCGGGCAAGGCTGGGGTTCTGCAGGGCCCGGCAAGGCGGGGCCCGGCGAGGCCTTTGAGCTCTTGCAGCGTTTGCAGAGCGGCAAAACCGACGGCTTCAGCTGCGGGGTTTTGGATTCGTGCCAGGCGAGCATCAGCCCGGATTTGGGGCCGAGTTGTACACCTTGTGGACTTTTCTTGTTATCCGCCCAAGGTCTCTGAAGGCAAGGTGGGCCCCTCTCCGTTTCGTTAGTCTGCTGCTGATCTGTCACAGAGTAAGATTTTCATCCATGATAGAGATGTATTCAAGGCACTAAATGGCTTTTGCAATTATTAGATGCCTTTATCAGCTTTGCTTTGGCACTTAATCAGCCGCAAAAGCTATTTATTGCCTCATAAACTCCTCTGCAGCAAACATTATCCTTTAATTAATCCCTGAAAATTACAAAGGCTGATGAGGTAACCCCTTTTTCACACCACCCAGTTAAGATGAGGAGGATTTGTTGCTGTATTCCTCTTTCATTTTGTTTTTAGACATTTGTCAGCTGTCTCAGTCAGAGGGCTTGTTAGGACAGGTAGTAGCAATTAAGCAGCATGTCCCAGGTAACAAATACCAGCCAAATCGCTGAGCTGTGAGGATTATTCACAGCTGAGAAAGTTAGGAGATGAGTAAAAGTTAAACCTTAATTTAACTCACATTAAAATAGGAAAGGCAATCTGAATGGCATGTTGCTGCAGAGTTTAAAGGATGTTACAGACTCATTAAAAGATTGGACCAGTTGCTAATCAGGATTTTTTGAAGCTAAGGACACAATGGCAGGAGTAGATTTCTTGCATACTGGGAGACTTCAAATGCATTCTTGCTTTGTGTATCATTAACTCTTGTATATCAGCACTCAGAGGAATTCAAAGTAACTGAAAAGCATCAAGATCTGTCTCTGTCTGCAACAACTCAATACCTTAAAATTTCCACTAGAATAGTGTTTTTTGACCTGGATACAAGTTTTCTTTACAACACAGACATTAAATTCTGCTATTTCCATATACCCATACTCCCACCAGATTCAGACATTAGTTTCAAAGTAAAGCAGTTCACAAAATAACAAAAATGTTAGGCATCACTATTTGAAACTTTTATCTGACCTTATGAGAACTAGAATTATAGCTGGAAATTCAATGCTCTTGTGTAAACATGTCGATTCTACCTTACAGGGGGGTGAGAGGAGCAAGAAACATTCCCCTAAATATTTGGGAGTTGGCAATTCTGAGTCCTATCTCTTCGCTTCCCATGGATGACTGATAATTGTTGGGGAATTACCGTTGGCTGCTCAGAAACACAATGTCAAGAGAGAAGGTGTTTCATCCAGGTCAGTTGCTGAGTTGCAAAAAAGTATTGGGATCATATAATCAGCCAGTTCTCTGCAGACGTGCAGAAAGTGTTTCATGAACTGTAAATTGTATTTTAGGAAGTACCTAGTGATCCAGATAGTTAAGGTAGAATAAATTTGGTAGGGGACTTGAAGTATAGGAAGGAAGGTTGCTCTAAAAATTATTGCAACAAATTTCCCCATCAGCATTTAAAGTTTCCAAAGCAAATTCTGAAAGGGGCAAAAAAAAATCTCTTGTGTTTGAGAAATGGAAAAAGAGAAAACTGGAAAAAAAAAGTTGACTTCTATGTCTCTTAAATCTCTTTATTTTTCCTCATCATTGAAAGAAAAAACACAACCCAAACCCAGAAAAACCTCAACCTTGTTCTAATCCTAGCTCACAGCTGCTAGGGAATTTACATCTCCTGTGGCAGGTGTTAATCATGGTGAGACTAAAGAGCAGTTCCACTTCAGTGAGTCTTTCTGTGTGTTAGTAGGTGGTAGCATAGTCAGGACTCAAATTATAAGAGATTATGTTTTCAGAGATGTGTTGAAAACCCCAACCCAGCAATTATGTTTTCCAGAGTAGTCCATTTGTTACTGCTGGAGACATCCTGCACTGCTGAGTGGTGTGTTCTTGCCGCCTGAGTTTCTGAAACGTAAGTAGGGGGGAAAAGGCTTAAGTAGGTGAATACTGTTAAAGCAAAACTTTGGAAGCTGGAAAGTCTGAGGCTTTACATCCCGGGAGGAGGTGTGGTGAGGTGCAGCTGGTGCAGTTTTTTGCAGCGTTAGATGGTCCAGCAGCCATCTTGCTGTGCTGCTGGGGAGGGGAGGGCAGGGCTCTGCAGTGGTGCAGCAGCAGCCCAGTCACCTGCTCTAGCCTCAGGAACAGTCACACAGGCAGTGGGACACACCCCAGGATGCAGGAGCACCTCGGTACCTGGAGTCCACAGCTTCTTGAAATTAAAGGAACCACAGTAAAAAAACTTGAGTTCATTGGGAGTTACAGTGGGTAACTAAGTTAGTTCTAATTTAAGATACTTCTGAATTAACTGTGGTAGTGAGAGCACATGCTCAGGAGCAGTGACATTCAGGACCCCCAGCTCTGTATCTTGCCCTTTGGCTAAAGATGGGACCAAAGGTCCAGACCTGTGAGTAACCCCACCTGAGGAAATGCCAGCAGAGGTCCCTCACTGCGACAGGTTTGGTGTTTCTATGCATTTAGTTGCAGCTTTCTCATATGCCTGTAACTTCCTTTCTGAGCAGTTTGGTATTTTTGTCATGCCTAAACCAAAGGATTTGGATTCAGGAATAGCGTTCCTCATCCTGGTTGCATAACAGAGCACAAATACCAGCTGCTGTCCTTTTCTTTTAGAGCACAGCTGGAACACCAGGGGGAAATGGCAGTCCCAGTCCTATTTCCATTTTTATGGACAAGAGTGATTGTTCAGTGATGTTAGGGTAAAGGCCTGCAACACACTAGGATATGAGTGGATTTGTGTGGGATTCCTTTCACCCTGAAACTTTTCCACAATGCAACACAATCTGAAGGATCATGGGGAGTAAAGAATGTGAGTGAATGTGTAAGGATATCAGGCTGCTCACTCTAGTCTGGGTTTTATGTGCTTCCCTATGGAAAAGAGACTGTGGTTGTGTCTCTCCATCACAGACTGTTCATTTTATGCGTGTTAAAGCAAAACTTCCTTTGGCTAAAGTGTAAAAAAGTCCTGGTAATGTAATTGCTACTTACCTACAGCTACTTGAAAAACATTCTCTTGACTCTCCAGGGGATACAGAAAAAAAACAGAGAAGGGATTTTGTTTCCCCCAAATGATATCACATCACACAATTTTCTATTAATCTCCTTTTCAGTGTAAAGAATATCCCTGTTGTTTCAAAAAGATGACAGCATGCTGCTCAGTGGGCCAAAGGAATGATAATGCACTCCTAGAGCCTGAGGAAATCAGCCTTGTTAGCTCTTCTTCCAAGAGTAAAGCTGAACAAAAAGGTTAATGCAGGGTTGAATCCTTTAGAGTAATTAATCAAATATGTTAATGAGAGCACCATTTTGTTATCTTTTCTGAAAAACAGAGGTTGGATCAGAACAACTTGAAATTAGAAACAATCTCAGCATACTGACTCTAGGGCTTGGTAAGATATAGAGACTCAGAGGTGCCTGAAGAGTGCCCTGCATCACTGAGCCCAGCCTTGCCCCACCAGAAAATCTCATTTTAACCTGCCTAACAGACGCTGAGCCAGACTGAGTCAGAACTGTTGTGAACTTGGATTCCTGAGTTGTTCCTAATATCTGAGCAAACCTTTTCTTGCCGTTTCTGCCGATCTGATTTACAGTCCAAAGGGGTCTGTAGAGTTAACCTAAGTGCATTGAATAGGTTTTGACTAATTCAGTCTCGGTTGGAAATGTGTATGTAATGGGATAGTGCTGAGAAACAGCTTCTTGTATTGTGCTTTTCTGTGTACAAGTTTTGTTTGAATGCTGCCAGTCCTTATTGGACATCACAGCCATGTTTTTGAAACACTGACCTAATAAAATCCAGTGCTGGGGATAGAGAGCCAGTGAAATGTTCATAACCTCTCTACCCAACATGGTCCTTTCAAAGAGGGATCAGACTTTCAACCTCAGTTCTTTACACAGTGCAAAAGAACCAGCAATTAAAGCTCCTTATATCCTTGTAGTTGTTAAGTACAGAAATTAAATGATACCAATATGTGTTCTCTACAACGGAGATGAAGGCAGAAAAAGATCATCACATTAATTAGTTTTTTCTTTTGGAAAAAGGACTGGCTTTATTGAGTATTACAAGTGAGACCAGTGCATTCCTGACTGGCTGTAAGATCTCAGACAAGTTATTTCTTTTTGGTCCTTTTGTTACTTTTATGTGCTCATTTTGTTTTTTGTGCTTAGATTGAAAGCGCTTCAGGACAGAATCTCACTCTCTCTGCCTTATGTAATGCCAGGCCTAACAAAGCTTTGCTTTTCTTTGGGGCCTTTAGACACTGATGAAGCATAAATACTTTCAAAAATAATTAACTACACTGACTTTGAATGGAAAGTTAGTCTGGCTTGAGAAGGGAATCTTTACTGCTCTACCCTATCTGCTGATGAGTATTCTCTTGGAAAGGAGGAGACTGGAAATTTTTGCAAACATTCTAAATGTTCAAGATGCTTTCAGAGTTGCAGCTGAGTCTGAAGGAGCTGGAATGTCAGTGGTTAAATTGTGTTTGGCTGAAAATCAAATTAGCTTGATATCTGGATGTCTCATTAGCACCAAAAGCCTAGAAGAGGTTTAGTAAAAATTAAAGAACTCCTTGTCCTACACAGACAGCTGTGATTGTTTACAAAACTTAGCCATCAAGCACCTTGAGGGGCACAGGGTTGCAGTGTGTTGGAACCCTGGATGCTGAGAATCCTGACCTCAAGAATCCACAGCAGTGTGGTAATATTTAGGCTGTAAAACAAATCAAATTGAGATAGTCTTTCCTTTGAAGAATTATATAAATATTCCACTCATTCCTTTTTTTTACTATTATTTTTATCACAACAGCACCTGAAAGTCTAGTCAGCATAAAGAGTGAGGCAACATAGAAACCCTGCCATAAAATTGTGCTCTTCCTCTGAAGCACAGTTGGTATTAGGGCCCAGTAAGAGGGGCAAACTAAGTTGCTTAAGAGATGTTTGGTCTGACTACACTTTATGACTTTTTCTTCTCCAGAAGTTCTTGTCATGTCAGTTCTACCAGCTGATCTACCTTATTAATTTCTTTTTCCAACTTGAGTTTTTTGTAGAGTGAGATTGCATTCTGTCGTAATTAGGTAGATAAGAGCTGAGATAGCTGGAACTCTGTCAGAGACGTAGGATTAAGTGTCCAGGGAGTGGAAACTTAACCATGATCGGCATAGCAGAAGACAAAGCAAATGAACATGCACTGATTAGATTAAGTCAGCCCTGGTGGCACAGGTGTGGGAAATAAGTGCAGTCAGAAATTCCTTCTCACTGAGTTAGTGCCAGGCTGTGATGAGGAGTACCTGCAAAGACAGTTACTGTTGCAATTACTCTGGCCTTTAATTTCTTTGTTTTAAAAGCTAAAGGAAGTCCCCCCCAAAAAAATTTTAATAAACAGAGTGACTGATGTAATCACAGAAGGGCACATTTAAATATGGGTAGAGTATATACAGTTTGCTTCACCACCCTTTCCCTGTACAAGGCACTTTAAAAATAGGAAGTGACACTAATTAGTCCACAGATGCAACACAAAAATTGTGCTCTGTGTGTTTTCCCTCAGAAGATTTATGACTACCAGGATGTCCTCTGTAATCAGAGAAAATATTTCTATCATGGGAGTGGTCCAGGTTTAGATACTCTGTTGGTATCATCATGGTGGGCTATTCTAATTTACTTTCTAGTCCAGTAACAAGAATTCTTAGTAATTGCAAGTTTTTGAGAAATAACGCCAGGTCACTAGACCTGCTGATCCTCAAGGCAGCCTCATCATTCACTTAGCTGTAGTGCATACAGTTGCAGCTAATAATATCTCAAACCCCAGTAGGGCAGGTGCATCTTTATAGGCTGTTGGATGCCTGTTGGGTGGTTGGGGAATTCTGAACCTGCCCCCTGTTGAGGGCAGTTAATGCTTTCACCCTTGGCAATGGGACTTCACCAGGAGTAGCTAAGAGGAAGTGGTGTGGACAGCAGTACACCTGACATCTTGCCCTTCTGCAGCATGTGGGAATGTCATATGGGACTCACACCTGTGTGTCCTTGCCGTCATCTAATTTTTTTCTTTTTTTCTTTAATATATCATTGCAACTGAAGCTTTAGTATCAGTTGTGAGAAAAGGCAGAGGCTTGGTGGTGGGAAAAGAAAGCGTGCAATGCAAGTCTACAAAAGCTAGTACTTGCTCTTTGGATTTTGGTACTTTTCAGGCAGCTATTATATAGTGACCTACTGTGCTTTGCCAGGGCAGGTGGTTCTGAGTCTGTGCAGAGGCACCTTTAGGCAACTAAGCCAGAGAGTTCAGACAGCTTCAAGGTTATGCAGCAGCTGAGTAGGAATTTTCAGGAACAGTTTTGGACTTTAATTTTTAATTGCATCCTTTTTTATTTTTTCAGTTTGGCCCTACAGTGAAATTTGATTAAGACAGTACTAAATGTTTTTCCACACCAACAATTTCACCTTCAAAGGCATTTGCAGCTGTGACCTCAGACATTGTCCCTGTTTCATGTATTTCTCCTCTACTGACAGAAGGAGGAATTCATGTTCACTGTTCATAAATAGGATAATGCCAGAGAACATCCTGACTCTGTGTGCAATCTCTCTGCCTGCAGTCTGTCTGCTTGATCTGCCAATCCTGAATTTTCAGCTCCCCGCCTGATATGAAAAGGGGCAGATATTAGTTTTTCTCTGAAATGAACTGCTGAATGAACAACTCTCTCATGTAAGGGCCACAAATGGAAATGAAGGGCTAATTCCCTCTGAATGATGTGGCAGGCGCTCAGAGCAATGTGTGTGATATTCTTAGAAACCATTTTGATGAGGTGTCGTTACATCAGCCGGGAGCAAATGCAGATGAAAGGCTCAACAGATAACAAACCGGAGGAATTTCCTTCAGTCCAAGGTTCATGTCCTCATTCAGAAGTTGGATTTGGAATGTGCTTGTCCTGGGTGTCATCAGAGTATGTTTTGAAAGCACGCACACAGCTGTCCAGAAAATCTGAGAGGATTGCTGGCCAGCTTATTTGTCTGTACAGGTTACGTCTGGCTTTGATGAGCTGCACATACATGCATATGATCTTTGTCCAGGTGGACAAATGTCTAGTTTAATGTTTAGCAATAGGTCCTTCGTAGCCTTTCAGTCAAGGCTTCAGTTACATATTAATGGCACAGGTCTTTGTGCAGGTTCAAGAGCAGGAACATTGGGACATACTGGGGTGGGGAATGTTTTGGCTCACCATGTCAGATATAGCTGTTGGCCCCAATTTGGCAATTACTTCAGTGTGCATGTAATTTTAAGCACATAAGTAATTCCGGACAGTCGGGCTTCTCTTTAAAAGTGCATTGCTGACTGGGGAATTTCTGGCTTCTATAGCTGTTCAAATCTTGGCTCCCAGGAGTCTTCCTCCAAATTTAACAACGTTTCTGCTTTACTCTCTTATGGCAGAAAACTGGTAGCACAGACAGAAAATCTGCTTTAGTTTCCACCCTGTGAGACTGTCATTTATGCATTGGACAGATACCTTGATGGGAATAAACATAGGATGGTTTACTTGAGAGGCCATACAATGTGGATCGCTAAAGCTGAGACTTATTATTTAGGTTGAATGAAAGTGCAACCCAG